>JBBPCW010282866.1:0-21951 GCA_037974425.1 Phenacogrammus interruptus
GTGTGTGTGTGTGTGTGTGTGTGTGTGTGTGTGTGTGTGTGTGTGTGTGTGTGTGTGTGTGTGTGTGTGTGTCAAGCTGAACTTTAGCATTTAATTGCCCCAGTGAAGTGATTAATAGCCACAAGAGGCTGCTCTTCTGGAGGTCTGAGCCTCAATCAGCGATTGATTGGGAAATTGCAGTACAACATGAGCCTGCTATTAATGCACTTAGACTGGAGTGTCCCATTAATGTTCTTGTGTTGAGGGCAGGATGTGAAAAAAATGATAAACTTTGCATTAAAACCCCAAATCACATTCTGGTTGTGTACACTGTTAAATATTGGAAAAAATTAGCCTTGAATCAATTTATTTTACTTGTAATATACCTCATTAATACATACCTAATACATACCTAAACCATTCAACACTTTGTCTATCATCTCTTTCATTCACGATTTGTTGTTTGTTCATGGAATTCAATTCATTGTTTAATTTCAGTTTTATAAAGCAGCATTTAAGCTACGAATAACTGAACATTTCTGTTGTACATGTAGTATGCTGTAGTATAGTTATGCTTAATGAGTCATGAAGTTGCCACCCATACAAATCACTAGTTATACA
This sequence comes from Phenacogrammus interruptus, assembly GCA_037974425.1. Taxonomy (NCBI): domain Eukaryota; kingdom Metazoa; phylum Chordata; class Actinopteri; order Characiformes; family Alestidae; genus Phenacogrammus; species Phenacogrammus interruptus. Next base: position 601 of record JBBPCW010282866.1, read on the forward strand.
GTAAACATACAGGCCTACTATATTTCACTCATAATTGCACTATATACTGTTTTTCCCTAAGGTTGTACACTGATTAGTTGTTTAAGTGTAATCTTCACAGCTGTGCATTTGTGTGCACACAGAGAGAGTTATCTGTCTGTCTGTCTGTCTGTCTGTCTCTCTCTCTCTCTCTCCCCCTTTTTCTCTACCCCCCTCTATCTCATGCAATACTGCTTTCAAATGAATACTGCAGTACGCAAAATTCAACATATATGTTCTAAACACCCTCATTGAGAATTCTGTTTTGATATTTCCAATGCAATCCAAAGACACAGTGCACTGTCTGAAAGTCCCCCGCACAACCCCAGCAGGTACTAATTTGTTTGGTTCAAATGCAGGGATTGAGCAAAAAAATTGCAAAGCACTGGGTTGGCAAACCCTGCTCCATTCTATTATTGCCCACTAAGCAAGTCTACATGCAGGTTTAATTCAGAGTGCTGTATGAAATATAGTTTGTTGTTGTTTATTTCCCCCATCGTCTATTTATAGCCACGCTTTTATGGTTTGTAGGTTTTGCAAATGGGTTAGACATGCCACAAGTCATATTCCAGATTGATTGGAGAACCTCCGGAGCTGCTGAATAATTTATGGACAACTTTTAAGATATTAAACTTACATTTTCATAAGAGACTGCTGAGCCTCACTGTTTTGGCCTGGAGCCCAGAGTGACTTGCGGAAACACTTTTTTCCCTGTTTCTTTAAATATGTTGTCACAAAATGCAGCATGTGGCTAGTGCAAATCTTTTTTTTTTATTATTATTTTTTAAATTAAAGAGTCTATTGGAGGAAAGGTCACTTGGTCCCTGAAGTACTGCTGTAATTAACTGATTAACTTCATCGTTTGAATTCCAGTTGGCATTTTCCTTTAATATTATCTTCAATCATGACATTTTGACAGACAGGATGACATCAGGCCTAAATTACCAACTCACCAGCTAATAAGGCATCAGGAAGTGTTAGCAAGTATTAACCAAAAGACGTTTCTTTCTTGCCCAGGGTCATTTTAATCATATAACACTTTACTGAGGGCCAGTATTCGTCCTTCATGAGAATTAACCTTTACGAGACTTATTCTGATAAGAATTAGTTGTCCTAATGGCTGCTTTACTCAGTTTTGATTTCATTTCGCCTCAGTAAATGATGGGGTTTATTAAAATACTTATGTAGGTTTATGTCGTTGGTCATGAGAAGTTGAAAAGTCTTCCCACAAAAGCGCAGTGGGTAGAGAACCAGACTCTCAGTGACCGGGGCTCGAGTCTGTGGGCAGCAGTTTGGGGCCCTACAATCAGAAGGTCGTGGGGTCAGATCCCAGGACTGCTAGAGGCACCACTGAGGTACCCTTGAACATGGTATCGTCCCCACACACTGCTTCCCAGGCACTGTGCTGCCCGCTGCTTCACTTGGTGAATGGGTTAAATGCAGACAACGAATTTTGTGCTGTTCACACTGTGTGCTGTGGTGTGTTCACACATGACAAATGGACACACTGCGTGTATCATGTCATCTCACGAATACTGGCTTTCAGAGTTTTAGCTCTGTATAAGCCATCTTTAACATTTTAAGAGAGTTGTGTGGACCATTCTCTTAGAATACTCAGATTTCTGCATCATCCTATATTCCTACTTCTCCCACTGAGAATTAATCCCTCTCTCTAATGGATTTCTCTAGAAGATTACTGCACATGCACTCTTGACCAAAGGCATTTTCCTAGCTCTATTCAACCCTGTTTTAACAAGCAGGAAAAAGGAACTGTAGTTGCTCTTGTCTGTTGTAATGTAGTTCCTCACTGGGCTTGTGTATGTGCGTGTAAAATTACCTATTCGGTACACAAATGTAACACTCTGACCTCGGGCCATTCCTAGACTGAGTCTTGGGGCTTTTTAAAAAAAATTTTTTATAAGAGCTGCCCCTTTTGTAATGCGTGGCCATGCTTGAGCTGCATCAGTGGCTCTGTGCAGTGCAGAGAGGGTGGCAGCAAACTGGATTGGGACATTAATTGGCAGGCAGATCATATAATGACTGCGTGTGTGTTTGTGTGTGCTGTTGTGCAAGAAGGTGAAAACATAATGAAGGGATGTGTGAATTAAATGTGCTGTTGTAAAGTGTGTGTTGTGGGGGTGCAGATGTGTGTGTTATTCTGTTACTGTGCTATGTTTGCGCTGAAGACGAACATTTCATTTTTTTGGAAATTGTTTTTGTGTGCGTATATAATTAAGTCATGCTAAATTATGAATGAATTAATGCAATTAAAGTGTTTTTTCTAGCCTGACACAAAGGAGCTGGATCTTGCAATCAACAAGCTCAGTATATTGGTCTCATTTATCAAAGATGAATGTTGAAAACTGTGTGGAAATAATGTTCCATGTTCCAGGTCATGCAAACCTCTTGATTGTATTTTAAATCATATATTCTGATGAAGCTTAGTTCACTGATTGGTATAGCTGTAACAAAATGCACTGCTTTTTTGGGGGGAAATGATGAAACAATTATTTGCCATCCCTAGTATATCTATGAATGTCATGAAGAAAGGGCTTAATTTGATTTTTCTTTTCTTTTTCTCCACCCCCCTCTCAGCCATCCATCTCGACTGGGACAGTCCTGCACTCCCTACACCCAGTAATCAATAAGCTCTCCTTACTCACCTATAGAATGATTTCAGCTTTTGCCAGCACTGGTGAATTGTAAAGGCAGCTTACATTTAACTTCCCTGACTGCGCTAGTGCACAAATAACGCCTCGAAAATGAACTGCTCTGGACTGTGTCCAAAGACAGTGATGAATGATTGATAAAGGGCTACATTGTTATGCTTGGAATAGGCCCCATTGACTCCCTATAAACATAAAATGCAATAGACACCACACACACACACCTACACAAGCCTCGCTGATTGGGTGTGGCTCACTTGTGGTTGCTAAGGAGATGGAGCTGTGCGTCACGATGACGCAGAAGGACACGCTCCAGTGATGCCGTGCTGTCTTTATAATGGAGGTGTGCACTGTACTGTGCTGCCTTTATAATGGGATGGGGTGTGTATGTGTGTGTACGGTTGTATGAGGTTTGGCCTCTTCGCTTATTCAGCTGAAACCCAAACAGAAACGATTTGAGTGGAGCTCCAGCGAAGTGGCAGAGAGGCAGAAACTAGTGCCTAAAGCAGCAGTCGCAGGACCAGGCGGACGGTCCTGGCAGCAGCAGATGCAGTGCAGAGCAATATTTCAGCAGCTGCTGTATTTGCAGCATTAAAGCAGCTGTTCAGGGATTAGGAGCGCAGTGAGTGCTACTGACAGCACCATCAATAGTATAGAGGCTCGCCTCTAAAACCTGCCCTTACTACTGATCAACATTATTCATGAAATAAATGTTCACAGCCTTTAATAATGGCCTGGGCTGATGTTTTATCTAAGGCTGTCATGATTACTTGATTAAAGCAAAAAATGATAAAACCGTCCTCATGAATTGGTAATGATGACTTGCATTGATGTCAGCAGTACTACCTGTAGCTGTAATTGCAGCAGCCGGGTCAGGGCAGGTTTTCTATGCTGTATGTGTTGAGAGAGTGTTAGTAAGCCAGTAAAGGTTCCCTGTTGCTTTCCTCACACTTCTGGCTGCTCACAGCAGTACCTTGTCTGGATCAGTGGGATTCTTCAGTGGGTACCAGCAGTAAGCTTAAAACTCCCCTTTCCCTGTGTAAAATCAATTACCAGTTATCGGAGGGGTGGTAACACTTGCCTGTGAACCTGATGACTACAAAGTCGCAGGTTCAAACCCACACTTTCCACCATTGTGATGCTTAACCTTCCGGTGCTCCAGAGGGACTGTCCCTGTAACTAATGATTGTAAGTCACTATGGATAAGACTTTCAGCCAAATGTCCCCTTTAACCCTATACCTGAGTTTTGTACCCACGGTTTTCAATTTCGTTTCCGGTAGTAGCTCATGGGGGGAGATGTGTAGCACTGGTTGGAGTCTAGGAGTAGGTAGAGACAGAATAATTTGGTTCATAAGGAAGGGCTGAATGAGGGGAAGGTAGAGACATGATTGGGTGACGAAGGTGGGTATTATGGAGGTCTGGTGCTACTCGGTCTTAGACACTGAGGCCTAAGGATAACACCTCCTTTTCCATCCCCTTATGTGCAAGAATCTTACATGCATTATCACTACCTATACAATAGTATTACCACTGCTTATGTCATTACATACAATAATGGATTTGGGATAGATTACAACTCAAAACCACTATTTGTGTAAACTACTATACAAAACTAGTTGTATTATATCTAGTACATGTATACACCTCTCTTACTGACCATAGCATTTTGTGTATATAGAACAGATTGTGTATATATGTACAATCTATATACACGTATATACAATTTTCTGAAATACACTGTACAAAATGCACTATATAGTGTTTATTTAGGCTTTATATTATATTTTATTGTTCTTGTCTTTGTGTCTGTGACTGTGCAGTCGTAGCGTAAGCAGTTTCCTCTGTGGTCAATTTAAAAGATTTTCTATTATACAGATTGCTATTCTCAGGAGGAGTCCTTTGGGAAATACTTTCAATGTTCATCTGGACTGACAGAGCGAACGTTCAGAGTTAAAGAATTAATACTAACAATCTCCACTTGCTCAGGCAGACGCAATAAAGTCTCTGGAGTTGGAGCTGATTGGAAAAATATAGATAAAAATATAGTTTGCCGTATTAGAGCTAAGTGGAATGCATCATATTTGTGCATTCTAACCACTTATGAACTGCAGACTAATTTAACCGTCCATCTTTCTGGACCAAACGCAGTCCTTCCTGTTTTGATTGTGTGTGTACAGAAGGAAGGCACTATTCACAGACTGGTGTGTTGTCAGTGTGTTAGTGAGAGAGAGAGAGAGTGGGGCGAGGAGGGGCTGAGCGAATCGATGCGCTGCACGCAGCTCTACAAGGAAATAGGATTTTACCCATTTTAAATAGTAAAACAAAATCAATGTGCAGCAGTCAATGTTGATATTGTGCTGGACCTCCACAAATAAATCAATGTATGGGAAACACTGCAGTAAAAGCCCTAAGCAGTGCAGCACTATATCAGAAAGCTGGAGATTTGGGGTGGAACTGCAGCTGTGTCTTTGTTGTCTCAGAGGAGGCAGTCGGCCACATTCTGGTCTGTTTCAGGCCCCAGACTGGAGTCACCGGTGGGAACTAGAGTTACTGAATTGAGCAGAAATGGGAGGAAAATCAGTTGGCTTCTAAATAGATCTGTTGCATTTCACAGCAGCAAAATCTTCACATCCCACTTTTCATACGTCTGTTGTGTGTGTGCAAACACTCTTAAAGCCATTTAAGTAGATGATCATGTGAATATAATACGTAAACATAGGCAGGTAAAGTAGAAAGACCACCAAAACTCACTCATTTATGCTTGTCTACTACTAGCCATGCTGTCTCAGGGATGGGATGAACTGAACTTAGTCCTTCCTGGTGTCTGTACTCTCATGACTTGCATTTTAAAAGGGTATAGTAATGGAGTCAAGTTTGAGACTATATGCCTGTGCCAAAACATCCTACGAAAGCTCAGAAAATGTAGTTTGTGAAACAGTAACAATGTTATTGCTTATTTTCTGGCATATTTTACACAGCCTCTTGTCCACCATGTCCATTTTGGGTGCTGAGGGTTTTAACAGTGTTGTTCTGATGGTAAACAGTTCTTCAGCATCTATTCAAAACTTGAGCTTTCATGTAACTGCAGTTACTGGTAATGGAATCCTCTCAAACTAAATGTGCACCTGTAATTTCTCCACCTACTGTTTTGTATGTTCCTCACACATTTTGCTTGATTTTACCCCAAATGAGGAATAACATGGCCCAAGGCTTAGAACATTATATCCTGTCAGAAAATTCTGTTTGATCATTCAGCATCAAGTAATGCTAGTATACATATTTATTACTGTTCTAAATTATCTGTTGAATGCAGGCATAACTATAACAGACATGCTGTTAAAAAAAACGTATTTCTTCTTTTAAGGTGTTAAGGATCGAATGGAGCTGAGTAGAGTGGGTTAAATGCATGGAGCTTAGTTGTTCATTGCTGTCTGTCTCATTCACATATACAGTGCATTCATACTGTAGATCATAATAATCACAATTTTCTACAAACTACTCTATATGCAATATTTATTCTGTGTGTGGAAATGGAATTTCAGTAGTTGATCCTTTGCTGAAGCCCATCTTTAACACCCACTGACCTTTATTATCTGCACGTCCATCACACTTTTAATTGATTTTCTATGAATTCTCTTATTTCTTTTTACTTCCTACTATTTTAGGCTCTCCTGATTTATCAATATTTGTATTTTATTCCTGTAAAGCACAAATCCTGTAAATTGCCTTTTTTGTATTGTAATGGTCTATATAGATAAACTGGGATGGGATATTTAGATTTGCCTTTGTGTGGTTTGTGATGGGTTTTCTCTCTCCCTCTCTCTCTCTCTCTCTCTCTCTCTGTCTGTGTCTCTCTCTCTGTGTCTCTGTGTGTGTGTGTGTGTGTGTGTCTCTCTCTCTCTCTCTCTCTCTCTCTCTCTCTCTCTCTCTCCGTGTCTCTCTCTCTCTGCAGCCCTCTGCGAAGGTGAATCCTGAGATCCTGACTGAACTGGTGCGGCCGAGTGTAGATTATGTTCGGCACAAAAAATTCCGCTCAGGCAATTACCCATCATCCCTCAGCAATGAGTCGGACAGGCTGGTGCACTGGTGCCACGGAGCGCCGGGCGTGGTGCACATGCTTATCATGGCCTATAAGGTAACCCTGCACACACACATAAATTATCGCTTGTTCGTTTTCAGTACAGAAGAACACAGCAAGCGCGTGTCTGATTTGAGAGCTGTGTTTAGACACCGGGTTCCTGTCTTTGAACTCCTGTATGGCTTGTAGAAGTTTCACCTGATGTTGTGTGATGTTAAAATTCTCTTACCGTCAGAAAAGCTGGCTTGAGCTTTTTTGCAATCCATCTTCATAATGAATATCAGCCATGAGTGCAGGGAGCTATTCAGAATGATTTATGAATACACAGATCTGATCATGAAGACTGATGAGCAGCCGAGAGCAGATGGGACTCAGACTGTAATCTAATAAAGCCAGTTCACTTCTCTCAGCCATACTATTCAACCGGCGGCTCACACAAGAATGTCAAACCGCCTCCTGCTCAAACACTCGCTCTCTCTATCTCTTGTTCTCTCTTTTGCTCTCTCTCTATCCATCTCTTGCTCTCTCTCTCACTCTTTCCTTCTCTCTCTTCTCTCTCTCATTCTCACTCTCTTTTCTCTCTCTCTTCTCGCGCTCTCTCTATTCTCTCGCTCTTTTCTCCTTTTTTCTTTGGCTCTCTGATTCTCGCGCTCTCTCTGACAAGCTAATCTAACAGCTCACACTGACATCTAGTGGTTGAACTGTAAAACTAACATTAATGTAATATTTTAAAGTGTAAAGGAGCTCCACTCCATTATCAGTGAGATTTACAGAAAGGTCCAGCACGTTCCCCCGAAACTGTGCTTCAGTGATCAGCACTTTAAAAGTTACTGTCATCGTAAAACCAGAGTCTGTAACCAGAGCAATGCATTAATATGTCTGCTATCTTATAAATGCAGTTTACACATTAGTTCAACAAACAGTCATTTATCACAGTCACAGCCTTATCTGCTGCGCCAGTTTGGACTGTAATAGCTTTTTTATCACAACTAATGTTTCTGTGCTCCAGTGAAATGCTTTCTCGGCTTTGCTTGATATCACTCCTTTCCACTTCTTATGGACAGATGGTCCATTTTCTCTCTTACTCACTCTCACTCTTTCCCCTTTGCTTCCTCTCACTCTCTCTATTTCTCTCTGTGTCACTCATTTCTTCTCTCACTCTCTCTCTTTCTCTCACTGTCTCTCTCAAATGACAGGGCCTAAGGGTAGGTGGGAGAAAGTGAGTGTGTTATATTTGGAAACTGCATTGCCTCTGTAAAGTGTTTAACTCTACTGCTGTAACAAATGACAGCGTGCCTTTCGGCCGTCACTCACTGCGTTCGCTCTTGTGCCTTTTTCTAAAGGCACACATGGAGCGACTAACATGCATTTATCTCCACATTGAGCCCTCAGGTGCTTTCCTGTCGGAGCACTTTCTTGTGTAAAACTTGCAGCATTCAATCACAAGCTATATACTGTACCCTGGACTCAGATTTTCAAGGCTGTGTTTATTAACAGCTTGAAGCTAGTCAGTCTTCTAGAGCCTCCTCAGGAGTGCTGAAGGGGGAGCTGTCTACAGCACTGTGTTGCCATTAGCTATATTAGTCAAGCAGTAATGCATCCCAAAGAGAGCATAATGCAGGGCAGTACGAGCCCAAAATAAATGTATTTCCAAATAACAAACAAAACAGTGGGAGTGGTAAAAATAATCCAACCTTAGATGCATTGCGATTGTCCCCTGAGATTCTGCATCAATGCACAAGCACAATCTTTGATCTAGGCTTATGCTTTATTTTTAATATGTTGTTCAATGCAACAAAAGAAAAAAAATTAAAAGTGATGTGAAAATGTAATTTTTTTTAGTTTGTCATTTTTAGTTTAAATCCATTTATCTGGCAAAATCTAAAGGTGCATAACATTACTTGTGAAGATGAAAAATGGAAAATCCACCTACAAAAGGAATGGTTTTATATTTGAGGCGCCCTGAAACAAATCAGGAGGTGCCTGGAGAGTCTCACCTCAAAACATCTCCCCAAAAATCCTTTAACCCGGCAGTAAATAAATACACAAATATAACAAATCTGTCCTAACTCCCTGATATAACCAGCACACAGCGCAGTAAACGTAATCCAGCTAAGAAGACTGAGTTGCTGAAACAATAACTTGGATTGTCTACTTTTTCTGATCATACGCCAATGTCCTGATCGTCAAAGGACACCCTCATGCAAATGTACATCTGGATTTAGAAGCAAAACTGGCTGCTGTGGCACAAACATCCATAACTTAAGTGAAATATGTGAACAGATACACCTGTTCTTATGTTGTGCACATGAATCATACACTGCACATTTACATGATGTTCCCTTGAGTAAGGAACCAGCCCCAATATAAACATGTGCTGGAAATAAGCACATTTTTATATTGTAAAACGCCATTGAATATCCCAGTTTGAAAAAGATTATAATACAATGGCTATGGAGCTTTACCACACAATTCTAAAGTTAAATCTTTCTGAAAGTTACATTTCACTCGGCAAAAACTAGAATTTGTTTATAAAAATGATTGTATAAAGATTTTACTTGTTAGTTTCACATCAAATAGTTACATAAATAAGTAACCTTGGGTCTTCAGAAAAAAAACATGAGCTAGCTTATGGAGTTAAAATGTTATAGCCCAATTAAAAAAAGGGATGCAAAGATGCTTATAATTGGCCCAGACTTCATAGGGTTAAGTGAGTAATATGCCAGTGCAGAAAGTCCCAGTGTGTGTAAAACATTTAACTGGTAGTACAGGGTTTTTGCAGAATGTATCTGAGGCCCGAAACTGGCACGAAAGACCTGGTACATTCACAACAGGAATACATGGGCTTTATGAGAACTGCACATCTGTAAAGATGATTGCAGGAGATGGAGAAGACTTTGTGTGAGGAAATAATAACCTGGTTTGAAATAAAAGTATGTATTAACAATTATTAAATTAAACTAAGAGTAGTACACACAGATAATTGTTTCTGTTGTGAGTGGTGTATGTTCTAACGTGCGTGTCTGTGCGTGCGCGTGTGTGTGTTAGGTGTTTAAGGATGAGAAGTACCTGAAGGATGCGGTGGAGTGTGGTGAGGTGATCTGGCAGAGAGGATTACTGAGGAAAGGTTATGGAATCTGTCATGGCACAGCTGGCAACGGCTACGCCTTCCTCTCCCTCTACAAAGCCACGCAGGAGCAGAAGTACCTGTACCGAGCCTGTAAGGTATGCAACCGCCACGGCAGCTGTTTCATAATCATTTGAGTTTGTCTCTTCTCAGAAAGTTCTGCTACATGTGCTTCCATTTGCATTTAAGATGGCAAAGCTGCACTTCTGGTCAGAGGTAAAACCAAAACAAATCAAAAACGTTTTGGTTGCAAATAAAGATTAGATGATGATTCTATCTATGATTCTAGATGATGCTAGTTGTACAAATTCATGAGATGCTAGTAAATAAATAGTAGGAAGCTAGGAATAAAGGATGATTTGAAACGAGAGAATGTAAATCATAATGATGGTCTGATAAAGAATGTCCAGAATTGCTTGTGTTTTAAAACAAGGGATTATTACGGTATATTTATTATTGAATACTGTTTATATTAATACTTGCATAAAAACAATTATTCTTTTCTATAGTATCTAAAAATAAATGGTATTGTTTGTCTAAACTACTTTCTGTGTAAAATAAGTTAAATACAAATGATTGCATCCCTATAGTAAATGTAAATGTATTTTATTTAATAAGTTAATAAATCTTATACAAAATACATTTTCCTCACAATTTTAGAACACGATTTTAGCTTATGCTTAATTTAATGTAAAAACAAAAATGCCACACCATATATTCTGCTTACATTTGCTCCAATATGTTAAATTGAACAAATAAACAGTGACTCTGCATTATAATGTGCAGAGGTGTATTCTTTCTGTAGAAAATAATTACAGTAATGCCTGTGGTATAATCAGGAGTGTGCAAACTTTTGCAATCAGCTCTGCGTAAGTTATTCCATATTTTGAGTCTCTGAGGTATGAGGTGGTGAGAGAAGTTACTGAAGTCCCCCAGCAGGGTGCTGCTCTGAGCACTGTGACTCCATACTAACCTGCTCTTGCCTCTTCAGCTACTCAGCATGCTGGTAGGAAACGCTCCTGTAAGATCAGTCATGCCCTCCCCAGCCTCCCAGCTAGGTCATACAGCTCCACACTGCAGCGCGTTCCTCTCAGACCTTTGAGCTAATGCCATTCCCTGAAGTGCCAAGTGCCAACAGCTTGGATTTTCCACTAACGTTCCACTGCTGTACTATTATAGCCTAATGCATAATAATACGTTTTATGAATTAAAATGTTGTGAAGTTAAGTAGTAAAATGTTGTTCGGTCATCAACAGGCATGCCTTTACACAATATATACACTGATCAGTCATAACATTTAAACCACTTGTCTAATATTGTATAAGTTGCTCTTGTGGTGAGCACCGGTTGATGGTGTCTCTCAAGCACAACAATATAAAACAATAATAGATATGTAAAGATACAATTAAACAATATAATATACAATAATATATAATCTAGATCTTGTTTTTTTCTTTGACAGGGTTTAAGGTGTGTTCACACACACACACACATACACACAGGCTGTCCGCAGGAAAACAAGATTTATAAGGGGGTGGAGGTAGCTCAGTGGGTAGGATACTTGCTTCCAGACCAAGAGGTCATGGGTTCAAATCCTACCTTCAGCATACCACCACTGGGTCCCTGAGCAAGACCCTTAACCCCAAGTTGCTCCAGGAAGACTGCCCCCTGTAGTTAGGGAATGGAAGTCGCCTTGGATAAAAGCACCTGATAAATGGTCCGTGATCTAGTTGCTCACGTGCCTACATGTAAGTGTTTTAGGTAGTGAACGAGGTCAGTGTCCACATTCTGACCAGTCTTGATTCACAGCTGTATGTTCAGACACTTTTTATTGGACCAGGCTGCTAGCCTTCACTCCTTGTGCATATTGATGAGCCTCGAGTGTCCGTGACTCTGCCACTGGCTGCATGATTGTCCTTCTCTGGGCCAAGTTTGGGAGGTACTAACCACTGCTTATTGGAAAAACACCAAGAGACCACTTTGGAGATGCTTTGCACCAATAGTGTAGCCATCATCAGCCCTCAAAAAAGTTGCTTAGATCCTTGTAGTTTCCCACTTTTCCGCTTCAAATACATCAACTGACTAAGATTTCCCATTCCATGACAAGCACCAATGTGACAAGATCACCAGTATTATCCTTCACGCCTGTCAGTGGTTTTAGGTTATGGCTGGTCAGTGTGTGCTGTTATATCATTACTTTCTAAAACAAAATGGTAACTTATGGAACAAGAAGAATCATCTTGAACTTTAATGTTTGTTAATGTTATGAGATTTTATTCCATGTAATTTTGAACTTTCTGTACTGCTCCATTTGTCATAGAACCACCAAGAGCAGCCGTTACCTTTTAGATAAGTGTTGTATAAAAAATAAAAAGCCATGATATGGCAGTGGTAATATTAGGGCTTAATGACTATTGCAGTGCAGTATTAAAATATTCAATGTTAAATGTTAAAGTACATTTTCTGTTACATTATTACATATTTTTTATACATTTTTCTTTATGCTGCTCATTATTTTTTGGTTTAACTGTACATTAGTTGGAGCACATGTATGAAGTTTAGTTATTATATGGTGTATTGCAGTAGGCTTAAGTCTTACACTGTTAGATTTAAGATTGTTAGATTCTTAGTGATTTCAAGTTCCAGCATCAGCCTTTTCCTTTTTATTCCTCCTGTCAGCCTTTATGAAACTGCTATGCAGTGTAGGGCAGAGTCAGCCTCCAGACTATGTCTCTGTCCCTGCCAAGGGACAGCTAGTCACAGTGTTTTGATCTGAGACGGGTGGTTTGGTGCTCTGTATTCGCCGCTGGTGGGGGACGCTTTCCTATTAGAGCTCCGATAATTACTGCAGCCTGCCCAAACTGCCGAGTAATGAAAGCATAATGGCCCCCGCTGTTCCTGCATCATTGCAGTAACCTTTTACAGCTGAAGTCATTTTCCAGCACAAATGATATGCCAGAAATATCTGGTCTGAGCTACGACAAACTGAGGAGGACACTCAAACACTGCCTCCGCGACTCCGGCTTTAGGTGAAGAGCTGCAGCAGAAAAACGTTGCGTTTTACTTGTCACTACAATGGATGGCCCTCATATTTTTCTGGTTTCAGGTATTGTGGCAGCACAGTTTATACTTGGGTGTCAACTGTGATTTGTCTACACAATATATTGTGTCCAAAAGTTTGTGGACATCTGCTCATCCAACAAATGAAACCAATTAAGAGATTCTGGCCCCCATTGCTTCAGTAACCACTTCTAGTCTTCTGGGAAGGTGCCACACTAGATGTTGGAACATTGCTGTTGGGATTTGATTACATTCTGGCATGTGAACATTAGTGAAGTCAGGTGCTGATGTCATCAGGCACTCCAACTCATCCCAAATATATTGGATGGAGCTCCAGTTAAGTTTCACTGCTTCACAGACTATTGGGGGTTAAAGCTGACATTGAACATTGGACATGATGGCTTTACACGTCTGTGTTGCTGCCTCAGAGTGCTCTATCGAATTGGCAATATTTTCCAAGCGGATTAAACAAACTGTGTGGGCACAACTGAATGTTTATCAGCAATGGGTGAACTTTAAAGCTGTGTTCAGTAATTGCTGTCTGACATCTCACAAAATTACATTAATTTTGTCGTCATGCGTGTACTCTGTATAGAAGCAGGCCCTGAAAAACAAACCAAGCCATCAGGAAAAGTGTTGGGGTGGAATAATCAGATTATCATTCAAGGAAGCAGAATTCAGTGTCTCTGTCTGGTATTTATGGCTTAAAAACACACTTTATCACAACAAACTGCAAACAGTCCTTAAGCACACCCTCTAGATTCTGTTATTGCAGAATGCAGCCCACCACCCTTCACACCAAAGCATTTCACTTCAGTTTGTATTTGTATGGTATTCGTAAACTGTAAAGGAGACTGTTTGGCTGTTTTGAACTGACGCAAGTGTTTTAATTCTGTAATCAGTTGTAGGGGAAATATAACAATTATGTCAGTTATTTTAATTTAAGGGTTTGTCTCTGGTTCATGTCAGTTTTACCTAAACATGTATTTGTTGTGAATTAAGTATAAACTATTTGCATTAGCAGTTACTGTTTGTTTGCTGTCATATTGGAGAAATGTGCAATAGTTCATTTTAAATTTCAGCGTTGCAAATCAATAGAAACTGTGCTCTAAAATTAGTGGACATCCCATTGTCTTGTCTTTTATGTGAATATTGTTCTGATCACCCATTTGTTTGTTTGTGTGTGTGTGTGTGTGTGTGTGTGTTGTAGTTTGCTGAGTGGTGTCTAGACTATGGAACACACGGCTGCCGCATTCCAGACCGGCCGTACTCGCTCTTTGAAGGTAAACCTTGTGTGCGTTCCTCACACACATCCATATCTTCCCCAAAAATCCTCTCCGTGCTTCACCAGTGAACATTCCTCTATAGTTATTATGGCCAGGCAGACTACACTTACAGAGAAAATAAACTTGAAATGAAATGATAAAACTAATTAGAGGCATGACCCAATAAATTCAAAACGGTCTTATTGTAAGCGCATATGTCGACTTCCATACTGCAGCATTACACATACATGAGCACTCTGGGCCATCTGCCACCATGGCCCTAAACTCGCTACCGCAATCAAGGAGTTGGCATCCCAAGTCTCTCATTTGCTGCCTTACTTTATTGTTGCTATAGTAACACCCTTTCCTGCACGAGAATCTGAGTAACAATGGACCCTGGTTGGTGTATCTGGTCCTCTCAACAGATTCAGAGAGTCTAGTGGTAGACCTGAGCCAAACACACACAGACCAAAAGAGGGCACTCCCTCGGTGCTCATTTACCAACACATCACCATGCACATGATTTATATTTGAATATTTCCTTTGAGAACAGGTACCCCAGAACTTGGGTTGGGAACCACTAGTGTAGTCCATTATAATGTAATGAAAGCAATTAGCATTCTGTTTTAAGTGAAAGTGACCATTTGTCATACGTGAACACACCACAGCACACTGTGTGAACAGCACGAAATTCAACCTCTGCATTTAACCCATTCAAGTGAAGCAGGAGGCAGCCAGGAACACGGCGCCCGGGGAGCAGTGTGTGGGGACGGTACCTTGCTCAGGGTACCTCAGCTGTGCCTAGCGGTCTTGGGGATCGAACCCGGACTTTCTGGTCGCAGGGCGAATGCCCCAACCACTAGGCTACCAGCTGCCCCAAGCAGTAAAGCTAAACCAATTTTTTTTCTCTTTATATTACAGGCATGGCTGGAGCGATTCACTTCCTCTCAGACCTGGCCCAGCCTCAGGCCTCCTGCTTTCCTGCCTTTGAATTCTGACCTGGGCTTCTGGAAGCACTGACTTTCACTGACCCCTTTATTTGAAGCATCCTTGGATGGTGAAGGTGCCACTGTCCCGGAACACACACAGACGCAAAAAGACCTTCAGCCTATAACAAACATGCCGCCTTGACTTCTGCCGCTGTAGCTCTGTCGTCATTGCCCTTGCTTTTTTTAGCGTATGTGAGGATACTTTATTTAGTGTAAATATGTTCATTGCCTCCTATTGTTTATGCATTTCTTTTTTTTTTTTTTATCTCTAAAAGGGATGACATTCTCTTGTAAAAGGATCTTTGCCTCTGCATGCCGGTGTTCCGATACTATAGCAGTGCCTCGATTGCCCCCGTGTTCGTCTGTGATCCTGTCGTTGGTGTGAAAGGGCTTTTCACCTGTTTGTCTTTGTTGTTTCTGCATGGGGATGGCTGAAACATGCCAGCGTTTACTGGTAGCTAAACTATTAACATCTATAACACCGGTCACACAGCCTGCTGTTGCTGTGTGTATGTGTGTGTGCGCGCGTGCTGAAAGTGTGAAGATGCCGTTCATGTTTGGACATGTCTTCTTCAAAGACGGCAAGAAATCTGGACTGAACTTTTCCAGTAAATATTGTTCCCTTAGGCGAACAATGTTGTTATGAATGTTGCAATAAATTGCGCTTCTTTGAACTGGATCTTCTCTGACTGGAATCAAAGTCCATCAACTGGAAATTCTTAGACTGCAACAAATATAATAAAGCTGGGTTGGTCTGATTAGCTGTTTAAGATTCACGACGGCTTATTTTAGATGAGATAAAACATGAAACATGTCTTGCTCTTTTGCTCATGAGTTCTATCAGGTTTAATTAAGTGTTTTCACACTTGTTCCATGTACCCCTCACCCAGGAGTGATTCTGGGATCATTTGGGGGAGGCGTTTATTACTGCTCATTACTGTTTTCACACATGAAGATTTCTTCTCAGCCACAGTTCCATACACCACCTTTGGCTTTTGCAAGATGATAGTAGGTTCATCTCTTTAATGTTTTTCACAATAAAGAGACCGCAGTTTAAGTAGGAGCATATCTTTATTCATGATAATGTTCCTAATCTAGGCTGCTGATTTTGATGTGCAGAAGTGGTTGGATGTGCAGTGTATCATGTATAAACTGGCAAACAAGGAGCCGGAGCAATTTTTAGAGATGCAGCAATGTTTGGCAATCTTCAGTGCATTCACTCACACTACTTTTTGTCTTCTTTTCTGCCAGTACAGGACCAAGTGAACCAGTCACATCACTTGATGCTTTGCGACAAGAGACGATAGCTTCCACACACTGTGAGCCACACCAGGCCATCATTTTCTGGAGGTCCAGGCACTGGTTCTCTGGACTGCTCTCAGTTTCAAAAACAGCCTCCACACTCAGGTCTGGAAAAAAATGTGTGCAGAAATACCCTGAAATCCAATATTCTGTGGAATATTATAGTTACTGTCTTAATATGAACCTCTATTTGGGCTGTCAGGTGGTCTGTTGCTCCTGCCATCAGGGGTTTGTATCCCAGGATTACCAATAGCACCACTGAGCAAGGTACATTTAGCTGACGCTCTTATCCAGAGCGACGTACATCAGTGCTCAAATAGTCCACATCTGTTCCTTAAACCTGTAAAGCTAATTATTACTGCTCATTACTGTTTTCACACATGATTTCTTCTCAGCCACAGTTCCATACACCACCTTAGGCTTGGCGCCAAAAGGAAAACTTAACGTCCATTATTCAACCAAGTTACTGCACGCTAAGCACACCAAAACCTAACCTGTCAAAGAAAAGTCAGAAGTTAAGGCAAAGTAAGGAAGACTTGGAGGTTTTTTTGTTTGGGTGTTTTTTGGTGTGTGTGGGGAGGTACCATCACCACACTTTGCTCCCCGGGTGCTGTGTTCGTGCCTGTCCTACTTCTTCACTTGTTGAATGGGTTAAATGCAGAGGATAAATACAATATATAAAAGAATTAAAATAATGCTGTTTGGTTCACCTAATCCCCCAAAGCTTTGAGAGCACCGGGTAGAACTTTGCTAGAAGTATCCAATTGTTAAAGAACCATTCAGGCCTTATTTCAGAGTTCTCCAACAGGGGCTTGGCGCCAAAAGGAAAACTTTTTCAAGAGCATTTGACAGCTAAATGTATCTGGTCTCCTATATAGGGGGTCCTCGGGTTACGACAGTCTGGACATACAACTTTTCGAGTTAATGACACTCACTCCTATAAAAACATTAAAAAAATTGAGATGTAAGTGTTAAGGCGTACTCCGTTAGTGCCATACTTACGGACTGAGTGAAGGAGTTGCCACCCCTAGACAGTGTACAAGTATAGTATATTTATGTCCTTAGTTGAATTTTTATGTTCTAGATTATGATTTTACAACTGTGCTAGGATAAGTAAGGGCTATAGGCTAAGGTGTGTTTCGACTTGCACCAAAATTCTGGTTACATCACTGTCGTAGTAATGGTACTGTATCGTAACTCGAGGACCCCCTGTATTGTCCCAATGACCATTGTATACTTATATAAGTCTTATTATATACTCCTTTATAAATCTTCTGAATGTGTGACTACGTACAATGACATCATTATGTTCTTTACTGGGACAGAGGTCCGTGGGCCTCTGGCTGCTGTGGCAGTTACGTAAAGTCTAATTACGCCCACCTATCACTGAAGCATTAAAACCGCCACTGCCTTGAATTATGTGAGGGATTCTCAGAATGGAGAGACTTTGAGTTATGTGCTCAGTTAAAGTGACTCATCTAAGATCGTTAGTCTGGGAGAAAAGTACAAGCTAACATTAACTGAAGCCTGCAGTAATGCTTTAACTGTAGAAAAGCTCCAGCATTAGTCTGGAAAATCTTTACATTTGATAAATTTGGGGCTGTATGTACACTTACGTACCCTTTTTAGTTGCAGCTATGCATCAGATGCAAATTTTGAATATATTTAATTGCACTTACCAGTATAACAATAATTGTTTTCTCAAAGTACAGGCCTGTTATTTTGTCTCAAAAGGCCAGAATATCCAGATTTTCTAGCCAGAGCCCTGAGCACTGCTGTGTTAGACTGTCAGTTGCGATTGTGTTGCTTGCTCTTGATTTGTCTACCTCAACAGGCAGCTCTGTTTTCTTTAAACATTGTTATTAATATAGTTAAACATTATTTTATGGAGAATTTATGCAAGTAATACAATCATAAATGCCCTTTTATTTTAATTCATTTTCATGATAAAAGATTTTCGGCCTTAGTACCAAGATTATTGTAAATATAGCTTAATCACGGCCATTTCTTTCCATTTTCAACTTTTGTGAATATGCCAGACTAAAGGTAGCCAAGCCATTTCCAGTAATGGTATGCATCCTTTACAGTATAATTCAGATGAGTAAAACAGATGGATGCTGTTTGGCTAATGATCATGTAGTATATTTAATTAGCCTTGTCACTGTGTTGATACTGTTGGGTGAATTATGATAAACTAGTGGTGAGTATTAGGGTTGGTGCCCAAATGTTTGACCTCACATCCTCAGGTTTTTTACAGTCAGGTGTCAAAGCTGTTTTTATTACTTTCCCTTAAAACCTGTTCGATGTTTATAATGAAAACCACACCTATTCTGTTCTATGTAAGTTTACATAGCAGTTAGAAACAGATGTCACAAAAACAAGCAAAATGTAGTCTTGAGAGAACGAGAGGGAGTTTTATTACTGTCTTCATGATGAACTTTATCCTCTTTGACACTGAGTTACATTATTTCAGAATTACTGACATTTCAATGACTGTTTACTGAATACAACATGACAGTTAACATTACAATTGCCATATTCTGACGCAGTGTTCTGTCCATGGTTATTTTAAACAAAGGACTGAACACTGCGTCAACCTCTGTGTCGATGCTGAAGTCGAGAAACCAGACTCACTCCTGCTTGGTTTTATGTAGTAGCACTTCCACTTGTTCATTTGCAGCCATGCCTGACACACTGATTCCATAATTAAAACAAAGCACCAACTCACTGTGACACCTAAACAAAACATACTCATAGCAAACTGACCCTGTCTTTCATTTGCATAGAATAGCCATAAAAGTACAATTACAATTAAAAGTGGCAAAACTAGCACAAAATTACTGTCCAAAATATTCATTTCCAGGCTAAAATATGTGCTACTCATCGTTTAACGTCAAAAGCCCATCTTTTCTGTTCTTCAGAACACCTGCAATGTGCTACTTAAAGTTCATTTACAGTTTGATTTGGACTCCAGGTTTCAGTATCTTTACACAAATGTTTAGATTAAACCAGCCTACAGTATCCAAACTCTGATTTGGATTGCTTAACATTTGACTCCAACTGTCAAATGTTAAGCAACCTCTTGTTTCCCTATTGCATCCTCCTGTCAAAGAAAAGTAACATGTTACGGTGAGAAGAGCCCAATAATGGAATGCAGTTTATAGCTGTGGTTTAGATAGGGCTTCTGCTCCTTTCTCCAAACCATAATAATGTAGTTCCAAACCCAAAATCCAGCAGCGTGCTTCTGTGTGAATGACAGCTTCTGCTCAAAATAGACCTCTGCAGTTTGCCAGCACATCCAAAAACATCCTGCTGGGAGTGTTACGGCCTGAACAAGCAACATAGTTGTTTAATATAACTACGTGGTGTTATGATTGGTAATTAACAGAGGCTGCCCCAGAGTGATTGGAGTCTTGCGCTGCGGAAATAAAAGTCCAATGACAAACAGAAGGAACAACAAGGATTTTAAATGGCTGAAATATCAGCACAGTGTCTTTAGTTGGTTGCCTCTAATGGTAGCAATGATATGTCTGCATGCTGGGGACCATAACAGGCTCACCGTGGATCTGTGCTCTGGTGTTCTCCAGCTAGTTCAAGATGATTCTGGAGCAGACCTCGACTGTGCTTACAAAACTGTGCTTACAAAAACTGGACACCCTGGTGTATGAGGGTTAATCACATGGCTTTCAAGGGTGCGTGGTCTTGGGGAGAAGATGTACTTTTCTGTCTTTGATTTCATTTAAAGAGCCACAGCGACGTTTCCAACAGACCTGCTGCATCACCTTGTATAGAAAAACCAAATGCTTGGTTTTATCACGTGGGTAACTGTTGATGCCGCCAAAGGTCCTCTTTATTCCACTGATTGTGTTAAAACACACATGCTCGGCCAAGTGCTAGTGGTGTACTGAGAGCGTTCCAAGGAGAGAGTCCAAATCCTCCATTTGCCAGGTCACCAAATTGCCTGGACAGACAGCGTCAGTGCACTGGAATTTAGGAAAGAGGAGATGTGCTTCAAGGTCCTTTTCTTCTGTCAAATCAAGTAATCGTAGAGACGTGACAAGGTGAGACTTACACTGTTTTTCTTTCCAGTGTGATGCAAACAATCATTTCCTCTAGTGAAATTCTACCAAGACTTACTTAGATTACAACTGTTCTGGATCACATGCAGTTCATTCATGTTCTGCCATGTCCTTCCATTAAAAATGACTGTCTTTCATGTATATGAAGGGATCAAATAAAAAGAAAAAAAAATAGCATGGCCATGATTCAGCTCTACAATTTGGAAAAATCAATAAGTTCAAGCAAGAAAATCTTTGTTTCCTAAAAAAAAAAAGCATATGAATGGAAAAAATATTTCCACTACTTGAGGTCCATCTAGGGTGCTGGAGCTGTTGGCATGGTATCATCCTGACTCAGATCAGTGATCTGATGTGATGTGTTGTGCTGGTACAAAGGCCTGGGCCTACTTTTTCTCTGTGGACTTGAAGACCTGGTCGTAAGGGGGTGGAGGATGGTTGCAGTAGGACGGTGGCGGTGGGTAGGCGCTCATCATGTGGGTTGTGCCAGGTTGGCCAGGGTAAGCAGGGGCGAGGGGCATCGTCACGACTCCACCCGGGTCACCATAACCCTGAATACCAGGCTGCTGAGAGACTGTTGGAAAGGGATGGGGGGGTTTATTGTATAAAATGCAGTATATCATGTATACACTACCGGTCAAAAGTTTTAGAACACCCCAATGTTTCAAGCTTTATTTAATCACAATTCAAGACCAATGAATAGCATGAAATGGTACAAAGGACAGAGCTGAACTGCGAGAGGTTTAAAACTTGTAAGGATACCCAGAAG
>JBBPCW010282867.1:0-10858 GCA_037974425.1 Phenacogrammus interruptus
CACACACACACACACACACACACACACACACACACACACACACACACACACACACACACACACACACAGGTGATTAATTCTACACCTAAATCTAAACCCAGCCTTAAGTCTGCTCCTTTAGTTTCCCCCCCAAAAAAGCCACTCGCTCTCTCTCTCACTACCAGTGTGAACCCAAATCCCAATGCAGTTCAGTTGGTTTAATTAAAAACAAAAAACCTAACGCTATTCAAACCCTAAAGCAGAGTCCTAACCCTCTACTCTATATGAAACTGTTTTACAAACGTCTTTGAAAACTTATTGGAAGATTCTTTCCTTGTGTTAAAGATTCCAATAATTTCTAGTAGTAGACCTCATTTGAAAGTGAAATGTCCAAAAAAAAAAAGGCGTGACACCTCTGGGATCCTGTAGCTCAGTGGTAGGAGCAGTGCCTCCAAGGCGCACAGATTGTGGGTTCTTATCAGAGTATTTAGCTTTATGTCTTGAACAGCAGACCTCGTCTGAAAGTGAAGTATCCAAAAAAAGGTTTGACACCTGTGAGACCCAGTGGCTCAGTGATAAGAGCACAGCCTTCAAGGCTCAGTGATTGCAGGTTCTAATCAGAGCACTGAGCTTTATGTCTTGAATATCAGACCTTATATGAAAATAAAATGTCCAAAAAAAAATGCCCTTTGGCTCAGTGGTAAGAGCACTGCCTCCAAGGCCTAAAAGTTGTGTGTTCTAATCCGGGCCCTTAGTTTTATGTCTTGCACATCAGCCCTCATCTGAAAGTGAAATGTCCAAAAAAAGGCTTGACACCCAGCCCATCCCATGACTCAGTGGTAAAAGCATTGCCTCCAAGAGCAGGAGGTTGTGGGTTCGAATTATGGCCTTTAGCTTTATATCTTGATTATCAGACCTCATTTGAAAGTGAAATGTCCAAAAAAAAGCCTGGTATCTGTGGCTCAGTGGTTAGAGCAGTGCCGCCAAGATTCAGAGGTTGTGGATTCGAGTCCTTGGCAGGGGTCTCCACAAACACAAATCCCCTCCCGGGCTCCTGAGGTTATAGAGCCAGAGACAGCAGGTGGTGTCGAACTTTTGAGAACGAACAAACTCAATTGTTGGATTTGAGTGTTTTTAAGTTAATTTGGTTTAACTGTCTTAAAAGTTTGTCCCTTTCAACATCTTTATGCCTGTTAGGCAAGACTTGAACCAAAACCCTCCTGTTTTAGAGGCAAGGACTTTACCACTACACCACCGAGTTTCACTCATACCAAAGTTTTTTTGGGGGGTTTGTCTCGAAGATTGGAAGTTTGATAGAAGATACCAAGATAAGTTCTTTGCAACAATGGAAAGAGCCCATTTTGAGCAAAAACATACTGTTATGAGATCTTTATTAAGTGATCCTGGTTTAAACCAGAGTTAGAGGAACAATAACAGAAGGTGCCTCAGAATCAGAAGAATCTTTTTTGATTCTGGAGGAAATTGCTAATGGACTGTTGATTTGAACCACCTGTTGTTATCAGGTTTATAAGTGTTGGCTCCTTTGCAGTTTGGTGCTCTGGCTGGTTCTTTCACAGAACAAGAAGACTTGGATGGACTCAACAGAACAATGACTATGAGATCTGGAGAAGTTCAGTGTTGGATAGTGTGACTTTCATTAGAACTTTTTCTGCAGCAGCTCGGTTTCAGCTGGTGGATCATCAGTGAGGTTCTGATGACTCCCATTTATATTGTGAACCTGTTTTTCTGACAGAATCATGTGTTTGAATCAGAAGTAATGTTGATTTGCCACACACACACTCCTAGTTCCATGAGTGTAGAACTTATGGTTATGCACCACTGATCTTTTTGTGGAAGATTATTTATTAATTTCAGATGAGGCTGAAATCAGCACACATAAGAATGGAACATTTGCCTTTTTACCAATTCATTTTATATTGTATAAACTCACAGAAAGGGATCTTTGCTTGAAGCCACAGAACTTTTCTGGCTTCCCCAAAGAATTTTTCACTCCGCTGATCTGTAGAGAATCACTTTTGTAAATGAGATGTGTCAGTAAAGTTTGCAGAAACTCCATATAATATAAAGGATGTGGTAAATGATCTTGGGGTTCGATCCCCAAGACCGCTAGGCACCGCTGACGTACCCTGAGCAAGGTACCGTCCCCACACACTGCTCCCCGGGCACCGTGTTCCTGGCTGCCCCCTGCTTCACTTGGTGAATGGGTTAAATGCAGAGGAATAATTTCATGCTGTTCACACTGTGTGCTGTGGTGTGTTCACGTATGACAAAATGGTCACTTTCACTTTCACTTTCAAAACCTGTAAAAGGTTCTTCACACTCATCACATTTACAAGCCTGTCTGATCAGAAAGTGAAATAGTTCTACTGAATAACGTGGGACTTTTTTGCCAATCCGGGTCCTATTAGTTCCTTCTCTGCTTCACCCACTTCCACACATTAAGGTAGGGGTCTCAAGCTCTGGTCCTGGAGGACCGGTGTCCAGCACGGTTTGATGGTTCTCCTTCACTAAACCTGACAATTAGCTGGGGAAGTGAACCAGGAGTTTCTGAACAGGGAAATCACCAAAACGTGCTGGACCACGGCCCTCCAGGACTGGAGTTCCACACCCCTGATATCCAGCTGATTAGTTGGATCACATGTGTTGGAAGCAGTGAGCCTCAGGAACTGTCTGAATGGTGATATATGTTGCACCGTGGTCCATGGAGAAATATCTCATATGTACATGTTCACACCTGCTGATGACAAAGTAACCTCAAACTGTTTTGTAGCAGTTTTGGAAGCCGAGTGTTCCAGTAGACCACATGATGCACCTCTCCCAGCTGATTATGTTCTTCTGAAGACTTTGATTGGCTGGATCCGAGTCATTTGTGTGCTAGAAGGTGGATCTCCAAGAGGAGGGTTGACCTGCTTCCAACACAGAACTGGTTCACGAGCTACTGAGAGGAAATCGGATTGTTCTAAGTGTTTTCAAGTCCTACTCCTGCAGAGTGTTTTCACTGCTCCTAACACACCTGATCCAACCAATCAGCTCCTCAACACGCCCTTAATGTGTTAAAGTTTTATTCTTAAATAAAGGAAAGCCTTAAATAAGTAGAGCAATGCCATTCAGGACCAGGATTGGGAAACCATGTTAGAGAAGAAACCCCACAGTCTGGAGGCAGCAAAGCTCCAGGAATAAGACCTAGAAGATTAAGATGTTCCAGTATTTCTCAGCCTTGGACCTGGAGGCCACCCTGTCCTTCTTTAAGAAACCATTTCTGCACAGAATGCGCTTGTTACTGAGCTGATTAGTTGGATCAGGTGTGGTGAAGCAGTGAAAACACCTCAATGTGCAAATCCCTGAGATCATTAGATTTCTTTGTAGGCCATGACTACTTCTGTCCAAACCCTTCTAACAAAATAAGGACAGAACAATCCATATTAATTACAGCTTTGACTATAGTTTTAATTTTATATATATATATATATATTAAGGCTGTGTACATTAACACATTATTGCAGGTCTTTTAAAAATCCTTCTCTTTTGAAAGATTTTATGCTCGTAGGTGCGTGCAGCACTCTGCTCTAATAGGACCAATTAGATAGTCAGGGGTCAGGTGTCCCATTACTTTTGTCTATATTACATTGACAAAAGTATTGGGATGCCTGACAATTCCACCAACAGGGACTTTAATGGCACTGCATTCAGATACATTGACTTTCATTTGTAGTCGGTCCCCCTTTGCTCCTGCTATATTGGTTCCAACCCCCATGTTCCAGAACTATTCATCCAACATCAGTACCTTCTGTTGTGGCTGAAGATGATCAAATCCTCACAGCAATGTTTCAACCATAGTGTAAAGTCTTCCCAGTAGAGTACAGCAGCTAAGAGAGAACAGATTCCTCCTGATATTCCTGATTTCAGACTAAACTTGTAAATTCTTATGATGGAAAATACAAATGCACACAAGACAACATGCACTATATGGACAAAAGTAATGGGATGCCTGACCATTAGACCTACTGGAACTTTAATGATACTGCATTCAGATACTCAGACTTTAAGATGTTGGTCTCCCTTTGCAGCTGCTATAATGCTCTGGACTCTGAGGGAAACTTGACTTTCTATTACAAACTAGATTAAACATAAATGCCCTGCAGAGGGAAATATGTATACGTATATAAACATGATCAAAATATGCTGTTGTCTATACCGAATTGTGTTAATAGTGTAAATACAAAAATAACACTAACAGATTGTAATAGTGTAACTGTAATAATATGGAATCTGTTTAATGACTGAGGAGACAGAAGTGACGAAACTAAAAAGATGTTCCTTGGCATGAAAGTGGGTGACAGCTGATGCTGACTTATTGTGTGGGGTCAATCACTCGGCCCATGAAGAGCAGGCTGTTGGTGGCTTGGTGGTAAATGAAGAAGAAGAAAGGCCTGTTCACGTTGAAGGTGGTGGGCATGGAGTAAGCTGTGATTCCCACGTTAGTTGCTGCAGCGGCGACTGTTCCTTTTTCGTCCACTTCAATCACAGCTTTGTGCAGAACCTGAACACAAATCAAGAGTGAATAAGAGAACCATGTGTTAGACCTCCAGTGCAGCATCCCAGGGCCATGTTCTGGTTCCTTGTTATTTCAAACAGACAGACAGACAGACAGACCGACAGAGAGACAGTCAGACAGATAGACAATTAGATAGACAGACAGACAGACAGACAGTCAGTCAGACAGATAGACAGACAAATAGATAGACAGACCGATCGACCAACATACAGATAGATAGATAGATAGACAGACAGACAGATAGATAGACAGACAGACAGACAGACAGACAGAGTCAGTCAGACGGACAGTCATTTAGATAGACAGACAGACAATTTGATAGACCGATTGACCGACCGACAGACCGATAGATAGACAGAGAGACAGACCAACAGAAAGACAGTCAGAAGGATAGACAATTAGGTAGACAGACAGACACAGATAGATGGATGGATAGATATGAAGAGAAATGAGGGAAAGCCTCTAGGTTAAGAGTTTACTGTAGTGTCTCTTATATCACAGTAAATAAATGCCCATGGACCTGTGAGACTCGGAGCCCCGGCTCCTGGCTTATGCCTGTGAGGTTGGCGGAGTCCTTGAAGATCTTCTGGATGCCCATGCCTGGCAGGATCTTGTGCAGGGAGTAAGACTGCTTCATCTGGAATTTAGGGATGTAGACCTCCAGTTTCCTGGGAACATTAAAAAGTAACATTCTAGCTACAGAGTGTTGATTGGTTGTGATGATTTTGATGTAGCTCCTGTCACTGTGTTTAAATGACTTCCCTGCATTAGCTGATGTAATCAGAAGTTTCCAGAATACGGACAAAATTCACAATTTGTGCACTTCTATATATAGCCTTTTAGTACAAGTGCTATGAACATTTTCAGAATTTGGCAAATTATCAATTACTGTTTTTGTCCCTGATATTATTATTATTATTATTATTATTATTATTATTATTATTATTATTATTATTATTATTATTATTATTATAAACACGTTCTAAAATGTAAAGTTGAAAATCCAAATGTAGAACAAAGAAATAAACAAATCCATGCAAACATGTACCTCCAAACTTACATTTTTTTCATGTGCTTGATCCAGTAATGAAATCGATCAGCGTTTATTTCATCGTCGATGACGGTGTAGTCAATGTGGCTGTCTGGCAGAACGATGAGCATCGCTGCTCCACCCAAGTAAGGCAAACGCAACACCCTCACCCTCAGCTCTTCATCACTGGCAATGTAGAATTTGTTAACACTGAACATCATGGGAACCTGGACGATTTTGTATTTATCTACGTGAAAGCGACTGTTCTCAGTGTAATTGGGGTTGAAGGGGGTATCCCAGGCACCTGGACACGGGAAGGAATGACACACACACTTTAATAAACTGCCAGGCCAGTTCCAGCCAAATAGATAGACTATATAGACACAAGTATTGGGACGCCTGAGCATTACACCAACAGGTTCTTTGCATTTAGACACGTAGACTTTAATATGGAGTCGGTCCCCCACTGCAGCTATAACAGCTTTCTTTTCACAGTTTCTGTGGGAATTTGTGCCCATTAATTCTGCAGAGCATTTATCTCCATTCCAGTTGGGGATGGGGTTGAGGTCAGGACTCTCTGTGGCCAGTCAAGTTCTTCCACACTGAACTCCTCCAGCCATGTCTTTATGGAGCTCGCTTTGTGCTCTGGGACACAGTCCTGCTGGAATAGAAAAGGTTCTTCCCCAAACTGGGTCCACAGAGTCAGAAGCATGGTGTTGTCCGGAATGTCTTGGTCTGCTGAAGCGTTAAGATTGACCTTCACTGGAAGTAAGGGGCCCAAACCCTGAAAAACAGGTGTGTCCCAATACTTTTGTCTATATTGTATACTTTGAGTTACTCACCCTGAAAGAAAATGGTATTGATCAGCATCATACGCGTCAGGGGTTCAATTGTAGTCACTATCTCCTTCACTTTATCCCCGGTTTTCTTCCTCACATGTTTATTAATGGTCTCTTTACTGACTTCAGCTTCTCCAAAGTCCACATTCTCAACATCAGCATCGAAGAACTTCATGATCTGATCACTGAAGGCCTTCTCTACTTGGAAATTCTGGTCCACGAAGAGCGCCGTTCCCTGTTCCAGTTTCAGATCTTCTCCCTGGCTGATGTTCCCCTGGAGGTGCTGGAAGAGCTGAGGAATGAGCTCAGGCTGCCCGCTTTGTTCCAGCGCGTCCAGATTCAGCCCTGACAGGATCTGGCTGCGAGTGGAGCCCCTGGCTGCCAGAGAGAGCGTGGCGAATGCTGTGGAGATACTGAGGGGTGAGAAGAAAATGTTACTGTCGTGGTGGCCTGAAATCTTACGGTAGAGGTTCATAGCAAAGTCAATGTTTTTATAGGCCAGAAGGGTGATGTTGGGAGTTTGGGCCTCCTGAGCTTGGAGGGCTGGCTTGAAGGAGGACGCACAGATCAGGAGGAAGAGAACTCGACACTCCATCGGCATCTCAACGTTTGATCTGAAGAGAGAACACCAGTTACACTCCAAAGATCAGAATTACTGGATTGCTGCTAAAATTACTTAACTGATTACAGTCCAGTAAATAAGAGTGGGTCCCCTGGTCAAATTGAATTAATGCACAGTTAAAAGCTTTTTTACTGAACTTCAAATAAAAACATCAAATATAGTGCAAAAATTGTCCCATTTTATACTGTATGTATTCTTTTCCAATAAAGTCAATTAGAAACTTTAAGAAACTTTGCAGAAAACTGTGGATTTAAGTTCTCCGTAAAGGATATCTACTCATTTTCACTTAGAAAGTCATCAAAATATGAAATTTGACTAGAGATATTAAAACTTTAGCATATGACTGCATATTATGGGCAAATTATTGTTCATATTCGGGTCTTTTACACTGAGCTCAGTTACTGCAAAGACCTGCATATGTACAGTAAACCCCCGATCATTCATGCCATCCATCATCTGCAGGTATCCTGCATTTTTTTTGTTTTGTTTTTTTCATGGCAATATTATTAAGAAAATCATTTGACCTATTTTGTGACTTGAATATTAACGTAAATCCAGCTACATTGCCATGTAAAATTTAACTGTATTAATGTTTTGGTACTGTGGAGAGAAACACAAAGAAAGCACGTCTTGGGATGGTGAAACACGGCTGTACTCAGAGGTTTGAAAGTAGCCAATCCAAGAACGTTATTCATTTCTCCTGGCTGCTGATTGGCTGCTGCCATGTGAGGCATCTCTGGTAGCTGCAGTCTAGAATTCCTGCATCAGAGCACGCATTTTCGTTTTAAAGCCCTGTATTTGTATTACTGTAAATAAAATGTATTTATTACTGTATTATACCAATGAAAACGCTCGCGCATGAATTACAGTCCAGTATATATGGAGGTAACATCACTATTTACATGCTAGCACTGCGGGAAATGGGTTTACCTTTACATTTTCTTTAAGGGTAATGTTTTAAGCTGAATTTAAAATGAAATTAAGGTGCTTTCTGAGCATATTTAGGGTTTACACTAAAATAGGCTTTTGTACCACGTAGCGTTTTTTAAACATAGCGAGGGTTTACTCTACACACACACACACACACACGTCTGCGTGTATGCACACACTGTACAACATACACGGGCAAAGTAAATCACGCCAGTAGATTCATTAAAATACACTATCT
Source organism: Phenacogrammus interruptus (assembly GCA_037974425.1). Classification (NCBI taxonomy): domain Eukaryota; kingdom Metazoa; phylum Chordata; class Actinopteri; order Characiformes; family Alestidae; genus Phenacogrammus; species Phenacogrammus interruptus. The sequence continues at coordinate 8,215 of JBBPCW010282867.1, forward strand.
AAAACAAAACAAAACAAACATACTGAAAAGGACAGATACATAGAGGCAACACATTTAATGATCAAAATATAAACAACTTTGTTGTCCTTCAACTCACCACCACCAGCTAAAGTGCGTTTCAAGCTGCTCTGTTCCCCGTGTTTGGAGAAACAAAGTGCAAGAATGCGCTGAGGATTATCTATTAACAACTGGGTATTCAAACATGTGGGGTGCAGAAGGCAAGTTTTAATCCAAACCAAATCTAATGGAGCAACTTGGTGTCACTAGTACACATAGTACTGTGCATTTTCTTAGCACAGACCTGTCGAGCCTTTGAACTCCCATTACAGTACAGTACTCTGATAACAGTGGGGTAGAAAATAATGAAAAAATCATATGACAAAAACTCTTGGTGAATGGGTTAAATACAGAGGAAGAATTTCATGCTGTGGTGTGTTCACGTATGACAGGATGGTCACTTTTCTTTAAAAAATAATGTGTACTATTCCTAGCATGACACTGCAGTCAAAATGTTCTTTTAAAACTAAGAAAACAACAAACACGAGCAAGGGAACTTCATTGAAGGGGGAAAAAACATTTAATTTTAACAAGTAAAAAATCAAAAGTTACAAAGATAATTGTGCATGAGCATAAAGACGGAGAGAAGTATGTTCTAAAGTGAAAAGCCTTCGAAAGCCGCTACCTGTATTAAGGATGAGTTAAGAAACTGAAAAACCAAGAGCATGAGCACGGTCTACTAGGGAGAACATTAAGGAATCAAAAAAATGGATGAAAATCTCATCAGTAGCTTTACTACTAATACACATCATATGCTTTTGTGACTGCTTGAAAAATACATCTTGATTGCTGCATACGTCAGACACACTCGGATATTTGCAGCACTGGTAAATCCAGTGAGAGGTACCTGTAAACACTCTCAGTAAAGCGTCTTCGCTTTACTGCATTGGAAGTACAATGATTAAGTCAGGTCTTAGGGTCAGAACCGCCCTGTCAATACCTAACACATATGCTTAAATAAGCCCACGACCAATGCAGATCATCCCTTAACAGGTGCGTTATCTATGCGCTCAAACACGCACACAGAGTGATGAAAGCTACTGATGAACAAACAGCAGCAGCTGTTTAATTATAGCGAGAGTTTTTGAACCCATGCAGTTGAAATACTGCCTATTGTAGCCTCTCTCTCTCTCTCTCTCTCTCTCAGAGAATAATCAAGAATTGTGATCTTGGGATAATAAGACTTGACAATACTTTTTAATTCATTTAATGCGTCCCAAAAACGAGATATACATTAAAAGGTCCCGCTGGAAACTTGAACCCACACCAAGGAAAAAGGTAGGATGGGGTTTCATCGAGGAATCTCTTAAGCACTACCCAATCACTGATAGGTAATGCACCAGGAAACGGTCCCTCATACATTATGCCTGGTAAAGAAAGATAAGACAGGGTGTGGTGTCCCCAATACGTGGTCCTGAAAAGCCCCTACACCCCAAAGAAGGGTTTCAGTTTCCTTTCCACTCTCCTCTGGCTTAGGTGTCTATGAATGCAGCCTCCATCTATTAAATCACGCCACTTGTTCCAGTCGCGAACCTCCTTCTTCTCGAAAACTACAAACAGATCGTTATGAAACTTATATTAGCATATTTAAAGGCGTTGTGGTAAAAAGGCCATAACAGACTTAAGCAAGAAAAAACTGTAACGGGCTACAGAGCCCTCCCTTCTTCCCCTGACGTTAAAAAAGTAAAGCAGCGGTGTGTATAAACGCCACTTCACACAGTAGGCTATGGTACTACGTTTCATGTGAATGCCTGTTCAGTTCTGTCCATGTAAGAGCCTTGAGAGTGGATCCATGGGGAATAGTGCGCTAGTGATGAATGGCCCTTCCTGGAACCTGGTCCTTCCTGTCATTCAGACACCGAGACGATTTAAAGGGGTGGACGGGGCAGCTAGTAGTTGGTTGCTATAGAGCTCTGGCTATAGATCCCCATGGTCTCACTGGCTGTCTTTACTCCCAGTGTCCTGCTCACCACCTGATAAGAAGAAAAGCAAGGCCATAAATTAGGTTACAAAACTTAAATAAACTGTGTGTTCTTTACCAATTTTTATAATTCAAATAAATATGGCTTCTCCTACATCACCTTCACTTTAAATGATGAAAAAGGAATGCTTTCTGAAGACAAAAATATATTCACAAATATCTTCCTCCAAGTCTCAACACCATTATAGCCTAAAAGAATTAGCATTTACCTGCAACTTTTGTGTCCGGCTTATGTGGTGAGGTGGACTGGGCCTGTTGTTGGGGCTGCCTATAGGAGAGGCAACAGGTAAGACATTATGTATAAGACACTTTTCCACAGGTCCACAGGAACCGTGCTGTGTCTAAACTCTATTGTGCTGGTACTGAAGTTGTTTCGGGTTCTAAACTGTACTGTGCTGGTACTAAAGTTGTTTCGGGTTCTAAACTGTACTGTGACGGTACTGAAGCTGTTTCCGGTTCTAAACTGTACTGTGCTGGTACTGAAGTTGTATCGGGTTCTAAACTGTACTGTGCTGGTACTGAAGCTGTTTCCGGTTCTAAACTGTACTGTGCTGGTACTGAAGTTGTATCAGGTTCTAAACTGTACTGTGCTGGTACTGAAGTTGT
>JBBPCW010282875.1:0-10858 GCA_037974425.1 Phenacogrammus interruptus
ATATATATACATATATACATATATACACATATATATATATATACATATATACATATATACACATATATATATATATACATATATACATATATACACATATATATATATATATACATATATACACATATATATATATATATACATATATACATATATACACACACATATACATACACACACACACACACACATATACATACATACATATATATATGCGCGTGCATATACATAAAAATACATATATACACACATACACATTTTACATACATGCATATATATATATACACATACATACATATACTTGTCTTGTTTGCTTTAAACGGTTCACCACGCAACCTAACAAACCAATTCTATGGGAAACACTATCTTGGTAGAGAATCACATGACACCAGAAGGTCACTGAAAGCATCTATTCAACACGGAAAGGTACTTTCTTCAGTAAAAGCTCCCAAATGACCACAGTAATCATAAGCCCCTTTCCTCTCTCACCATATGCTCCACATCGTAACATTGTTAAGCAGCCACTAGGTCACTTAATACCAAGCATCCACAACACAGCCACGAAACAGGCAGATGAAAGAGCTCAGGAACAATAAGAGGATTCAAGTGGATATGATTCAGATCTGATAATCTAATAATCTACTCTTATCTGTAAATCATTGTAAGTCACACAAATGAACATCCCACTATCACAGAAGTAAAGTGTTAAAGTTATTCAGTAGAGCGCATTAAGTTCAGGAGCCAAAGCTGAGCCAGCCCCCAGGGGAGACACTCCTCTTCACCTCTTCACAGAGAGCCACGGTTGTCTCACCTATCAGTGGGCCATGTGATCCAACAGTAGCCTCACTAAGCTCAAATACATCTGGGGCCTGTTCGTCTGCCAAACGAACACGATCAGCTTCAGCCAATTACACTGAGCTAGCCACGCAAAGCAAACAAAACAGAAAGGCCATGGTTAGTTTCTCTGCCCTAAAACGTAAATAAATACACAAGCTCCTGTAAGTGGGGTATATTCGAGCAGATTACTGCTGTCAAAGACAGCAGGACCTCCGAATGACCAGATCAGCCTTTAAGGGAGGAGAGAGGGAGTGAGAGCATAATTACAGAAGATTGAGGCCATGCAGCTCTATTCACTCAGCACTAAACTTAATGATCCACAAACTGCCCGTCCAGGACTCTGAAAGCTTGCACCAGATGACTTGGCAGTTTGCAGGGGATCCATGTGACCTTCATCCTGCTCCAACAACATGAAGTATTGCTTAAATAGCTCTTAAGAAAAGGAAAATCACGGAGCAGCAGAAGAGAAAGAGGCCGACCAATAATAAAAAACAACCAACGGAGGGATTATGACTCATAATAGTTTAGAAGAATTATTTGTATAGGCCTGTAACGATCATAACATTTTTGTTGATGATTGACAGGTAAAAATTTGCAAACCATTTCTTTGCCTTTTCTTGTTAGTTTCAAGCAACTGCTAAAGGGGTGGCTCCGCCACAACTCAACACTCGACTGATTCAGAACTGAACCATTTCTTGGCATTTTGTTTACCCATGGGCCAATATAAACAATTATCTGATTTATCTGGCTCAACTCATATAGTTTAGGACTTGCACTGGCCTGAAATTTAATTAAATGGATCATTCATTCCCAACAACGCTACGTCATTCTCAGATGCCAGTAACACCTAGACATCTGTATAAGTACAGCAACTATGGATTTAAGCTTACAGCATGTAGCTGACATAAAAAATAAAATATATTCAAAACGTGTACACATTATATTTTGACTGGCATTCCAAATGCCATATCTCTGACAGGTACACAAATAGGTACATAACAGGTATTAAACATGTACAGATGTTTAGAATTTGTTTTCATCTAAAGTTGGGTACGTGCTACAAGCTAAATGTTTGGAATTCGGTCAAAGACTTCCACATTTTTTGAGGTATGTACTGTTGCACAGATACAGGTGTGTGAAAATGTTTGCGAATTAAGGAAAAGACTGGTGTATAGGTTCCTGCATATCTCGGCGATGAATTTAAATTAAAAGAGCCGAATACTAGTTTCTTTACATTTTCTTTAAGGGTACTGCATGACGATCCGCTAACTCTTAGTTTTATAGGTTATCAATCAAGCCTTCGATTGTAAGCAATACATAGGTCTCGCATTGCTCCTTCAGAACTAAAGAAAGTCTAACCTGCGCTAAACCATCCATACTTTGTCTGTATAGCCCTGTATTGCAAAAGATAGAAACAACTGAAATCCAGATTGGTCTGAACCCTTATCTCCTGTTGAAGGTAAGCCTGAGAGAAACGGGGACAAATTCCCGCATCGACAACATTATCATGATTTTGGCGCAGTGACAAACATGCCTTGTTTTGCATTAAATATTCATTTGCACAACTGGCTGCGAAAAGAACTGTTGATCATGCTTCTTAAACAGTTTGCTTATCTGTACAGCAAAATGTTTTTTCCACCAAAAGAACTGCACTCCACCGGGCTGCATTACTGTCAGCAGAGGACGAGTATGTTCTCCGAGGCACGCAGGTAAAAAGCAACTTCCACAGGTGCATCCCATTACCGGTCTAGACTGGGTTTCACTGATGAAAGGACAAGCTAGAATTCTCTGCAGGCAGTTCAAACAAAGGCCACAGCTGAGGCCACTTAGTGCTCCTAGTGTACCTGACTTACGCACATGGCATCATGCTTTCTAACACAGCTGAGTGTGGGTTGGGGGATGACAGAGGTAGGGTGTTTAAAGTGCTACACAAGAGAGTAATGGACAGATATTCCTTATTAAATAGAGGTCAGAGAATGACAGATCCACATCCTATACGGTTTCTTCAAATACGGTTTCTAGATTTACTACCTTCCGTATGAACTGAGAGTTTTGGACTGTCTGGTTTGAAGGCCCCTGTTCTAGAAGGTACATACAGCCAAGATAACTCGAGCTTTGACATCACCTTGTTTTGCCTTAAAAGCAAAAAGTAAACAGTAAAATCAAATGAATGACTTAATGCGCCAGGGACGTCAGAAGCATTTTTAGTGGGGGGGGGCACACTGGTGGAACCTGGGGAAAGGGGAGGGTTTTTTTTTTTTAATGGGGGAGGGGTTGCGCTAGGCATCATTTTGCAACAATATGGCAATGTGCGCTCCATATCAGTCGAATTAATGGTGAAGTGATGGAAACAGCGCCAAAAGGACCATTTTTGTTTTTAAATATAATGGCTGCAAGTCATTCCTTTGCTATACTGTAACATGAGTACCAGATTGGTTCAGGTATCTGAATGTGTATCAGAAGAGAGAGGATCACAGAGCTCCATTATTGTAATATGGAAGTCCTCACAAGAAAACAACAACAACAAAAAAAAACACTCAAGGCCTGAACTCCTGGGAACCAGCTTATCTGTCCTTGCTGAGAACATCAGGCATGCAAAGCTCTGCTGGATTCGGAGACACAAACACAAAAGGGCCAATTGCAGGAAAAGGGCATGTTTTGAGTCACTTCTACAGATTAAACAGACAACACAGAGACTGAGAGGCCAAATAAGAGGTGCACAGAAAAGCTCACCTCATGCAACAGGACTCTGATTTAAAATAAAAGTCATACAACTCATTTTTAGTGGAAAGGAGTCTTGGGTAGGTACAACGCAATTTACTGGTAATCATCTGGGGAAATAACCTTTCTGGAATCACCCAATTACTAAAACAAGTAACATACAAACTATATAATTGAACATTTTGCAGCATTTCCCTAAAGGATAAAGAGACTTATCAAAAGATTGGAAAGTCTGCCCTGCCCCCAAACCATGATATTCTTCTGTGAACATAGAAGCAGCATTTTTAGCTTGCAGACATTAGCTTTGTCGAGACCTCTCTTTCAGCCGAAGACTGAAATCCTGCTTGCAAGCTAAAACAAATTTGACCCTCATCATTGGGATCAAATAATAGATAGAAATGAATCCATCATGAAGTCGATAGTAAAGTTATTTGACAAGGCTGCTGAGGTCCATTGTATTTCCTACAACAGTCAATCTCACTTTACTGTTCTCTTTGAAACTCAATTTGTTTTTTTGATTAAATCAAGCGAGGCGGCTGACACTGCAAGAACGCATGGAGAGTGAGAGAGAGAGAGAGACAGAGAAATAGTAAGTGTATTAAAGCATCCACACAGTACTGTTTTATACAAATGAAAACATAAGAGCAGTACTGTCAAGCTACTGATTAACCACTATATTTATATAAACATATATAGGATGGAAAACAGCAGGAATTACTTCAAACACAGAATACATATTTAAAAAACAAAAACAATTATAGCACTTAAGCAATATTTAGCCTACCTGTGGCTAAAGTCAAACCCCTGTTGTGAAAGCACAGAAGGGAGCGTGAGTGAGGCAGGCTGTCTAAAGCAGAGCCATGAGCCCAGGGGACGAGCAGCACAGCCACGCAGGCAGAGGTCATCCAAAGGCGGGCACGCAAATGTGGCAGGCACTGCGTCCTTGACCACGCCCAACAGGCAGAACAACAGTTAACAGAAAACAGCGAACGTGTTCCAAAAACGACAGATGCAACCACAGAATCAAAATCAGAAAACGTAACTAATCCCAAAGGAAACTGCTTCTGCTCCGACTGCGAAGACAAACAGTCACAGGACAAGACAAATATAAAATAAAGTCTAAAGTCCTGCAGAATAAAACCTCAATATGTGACGCATCTGTGGAAGCTGCAGTGCAGAAGTTTCCCTGTGGAGCATCTCAATGGTTCTCCTGTTTTTTGGTTTGTTCTTCTTAAAGCCCTGTATTTTATTCCTATAAATTACTGTATTTACCTGCTTGTAACAAAGAAAATGACAGAGCAAACCAAAGAAAACACCCATGCATGAATTACAGTCTACACAGGAGATTTTACATTCTAGCACTGCGTGTGAGTTCAGTGTACACTATTGTGTATGAATAAGATTTTACCTTTACATTTTCTTTAAGGATAATGAGTTTAAAATTAAAGTGTTTTGGGAGCATATTTACGGTTTACACAATAAAAATAGCATTTTTAGGTTTTTTTTTTCCCCATAACACCGCGAGTGCTCTTGGAAAGTATCCCCCGCGATATGCAAGGTTTTACTGTGTGTGTGTGTGTGTGTATGTATGTATATTTATATAGAATGTATGTAGAGTACATATGTAAATAAAAATGAAGGTAGTCCTTTGCCCTTGTCCAAAAACTCTTTGGTCTGCAGTTAAGAACATCACACAGAGTTCCTGTTATTTGCTAAATTGGCCAAGTGGTATTTGAGCAAGCCAGAGATGAGTGCTCCTGCTGAACGTTCTCAACCACAGGAGACTTTTTAACTTTATTACAGAGGAGCGATCTTACCCCAGAGCTTATCGACCAGCTACTCTTTTCACAAAGCTAAACATTAATCCACATCCAAAACTGAGCTCAGTGAAGTTTATGCCATGACAGCAGCAAATTCTAATTTTAAGTTAAAAGTGAACTGAAGTTTACTTTTCGGTTAAATGTTTATACTGTTGTAGTATGTTTACTATTGTAGTAAAAGTTTTTTGAGGTGAGGAACTTATTTTGAGTATGTAACATTTACTCTCGTTCAATTCAGTTGTGCACCTACTGAATAAATCATTTAAAAAATGTATTTTTAAAAATTGCAGTATCAAGTAGATATATTCACAGAATTGCATTACATAATGAATATGCAAATAGGTATAATGATGCATCATGTGGCCACTAGTGATTTCAATCCCTATATAATCACAAACAATACAAAAACTACTATGTTTAACCTTTTGAACTCCATGAATGCATTTTGCGTTAATTTATGTAACATTTAGTCTCAGACTCGTGACAGGAGTAACACACATGCATGATACACATTACTGAAATTGAGAAGACTTACCCTATACGATTGTCCAAGTCCCGTATTTGTGCAATAAATTATTCCAGAGTAATCGTGTCCGAGTAAAAGAGAGTGAATTTAAAAAGGTTTCCCACCAAAAAACACAAAGTTGAAACTCCATAAAACATCCTTATTATTTACTTTACGTGCAAATAAAGCACGCGTTCACTTCCACAATGGTCTACACACTTGTCTCTGGATTCAGTGTAACAAATTGGATAAAATATTTTCATTCTGTTAGATTTTTTTTTTTTATAAAGGTATTGTATGATACGTTTAGAACCGCTGGGGGACAGCATTTGATTGCATTCTAGAAGTCCTCTGATCAACATCTTCAGCAGTAATAATGATACCAATGAAGGTCAAATTCAAATTCCGTCTGGAAATAAGCACATATTTTTATATTGTAATAAGCCATATAGTGTCCCAGTTTTTAAAATAATTATAGAACAATGGCAATGGACCTTTACCCCTCACATTTCTAAAGTTAAATCTCTACTGAAGAACATCTCTACAGAATAAAGTTAAATCTCTACAGAAAAAAGGAAAATTTCACTAGGCAAAAACTGGAAATTGCTTATAAAATTACATGGAGTAGACCTGGGAATTCTGAAAAAATAAAAACATCACAAGGCATGAATGGCTAGATTATGGAATTAAAATGTTATAGCCCAATAAATAGGATGCAAAACGCTCATAAATGGTTCAGAGTTCAAATGGTTAAAATCTGTTCTGAACATTTATAAACCAGTTAAACTTATAATTAAGAAAGTGTAGTAAATTTAAACCTATACACGACTAGCAACAGGTCTCTGCCTCTGAAAGTGAAAACACACCTTTTTGTTCATTAAGATCAAAGGTTTTTGCAGAGAGAACAAATTTACAAAAAAATGTGTTGAAGTCAAAAATCCAACAAACCGAAGCAGATCAAACTAGTAAGTAACATTTATCCAGGGGAAGCTGGCTATGAGAATGTTTTGGGTTTTTTTTTTTAAACACAGCTGCTGTTCAATCACTGGACAACACCACCACTATTTATCCAGGTTAATTAGTACAGTGAAGATTTATGTGCCATGGAGAGCGAAGAGCCACAAACAAGCTTTGTCAGCCTGTTCCACACGAACAGGTCTCATAAAAGAAGAGCATCTCTTATCAGAGTTCACCAGCAGTCATTACACAATACACTCTTCCATACCACGCAATAAAAGCTCCTTAGTTCTATTGTGTTTAGTCAAGAACAATCCCTTTTCAGAAAGCCAGCTTTTCTGCAATTGTGGCACGCTTTGTGCTTAGACTAACACTATAGGCCTACGCTGAAATCTGCCAGCAAATAAGATGAATATATGTATGTGTAGACTGAGAGCACAGATGTGTCGGCTGGTTTAAAGAAGACCTAGAGGTCAATAAATTGTCTACCATTCTAAGCAGCTGAAAATAAAGATTATTTCAATTAAATTAACTCCGAGTCATAGTTAAATATTCTACAATATGGAGAAAAATATTGGGACACCTACCCATTACACCATCAGCGACTTTAATGACATTGCATTCAAATACATAAGACTTCAATACTGAATGGGTTCCCCTTCACAGCTATAACAGCTTCCATAGTCATTTTGGAATAGAAAAGGGCCTTCACCAAATTGTGTCCACTAAGTTGGAAGCATAGCATTGACCAAAACATCTTGGTATGATGAAGCATGAAGCTTGTCCTTTACTGGAAGCAAAGATCCACTTGAATTGGTCATTAAAAGGTGTGTCCCAATACTTTAATTCCACATAGTGTATTTGAATATATGTATACAAGCCAGTTGCTCCCTGGGCTTCCAAAGTGTGCACCTATACAGTCAAATAGTCGTTAAGCAAGTATGAATGATACAAGTAATATCAGACATATACGACATTGGATCATTAAGCATTAAAATACACTTTTTTTGCCCCAATTAAAATATACTTGTGGTGTAACTAAAATAAACACATTGGCATTACGCTATTCCAAAAAAATGCTGAAAGGCATCCACTTCCATCCAGGCTGCATGTCACACTGCAGCCTTGGAACCTCTCCAGGCTTCTCTTTTCTCTTCACCTCAATACCATTCCTCAAACTCCAGCAGGGGACGTTTTTCATTAACTCACTTTTTAAAGTGAGTAACAGTAAAAACGCACAAGCTGATAACAACGTGGTACGGTAGTTTTAACAGAGCCTGTCTGACGCTACACAATGTGGACAAAATTATTGGGACGCCTTATAATTCCACCAACAGGGACATTGTTGGTGCATTCAAAAACATATACTTCATTATGGAGTTGGCCCCTTCGCAGCTATAACAGTTCCACCCTTCTTGGAAGGATTTCCACAATATTTTGAAGTGTTTCTGTGGGGATGTATCCCCATTCACTCTGGACAGCATTTATGAGGACAGACACTGGTGTTGGATGAGAAGGCCTGGTTCGCAGCCTCCGTTAGTTCATACCAAAGATGTTGGTTGAAGTCTTTATGGATCTTGCTTTATGTGCTTGGGACACTGTCATGCTGGGATAGATAAGGGCCTTCCCCAAAACGGTGTCTACAAAGTTGTAAGCATGATCATTGTCCAAAATGTCTTGGTATGCTGAAACATTACATCAAGTAAGGGAACCTAGCACAAACCCTGAAAAACCAGGTGCGGCCCAATACTTTTGTCCATATTGTGTAGTTGAGTCATCACCCAACTTTGTGAGACGTGAAACTGAGTTTCGGTCTTTTCTCACAGAAGAGAAGTAAACTGTTAATTGCTTAGACGACCATTTACCTTTCCAGCTCCTGGTTATATGTTTCGTTAGACTTTTTTGGCTGCTTCAACAGGAACGCCACTAAAATAAACAGTACAGCTGGAAACACCTATTGTAGCAACTGTAACGACTTCGTAGTTTTTTCCACTCAGACATAAACGGGGACAAAGTAGACCATAACAATGTACATTTGAAAGACAAAAAACACAAAATAATACACTTACCGGCATCATCTTGGCTTCGTATCTCATTTAAGCCAAATTCCTGAATATTTTCCACTGAGGAAGACTCCTCTGGAGAGCTAACTTAGCTAGCTTCGAGAATCAGTTAAGATGAAGAGTTGTCTCCACCTTCTCCTCTCCTTTTACCCAGTTTTTAGAGGGTGCAGATGGACTAAAAGTCGTCGTTAAATTTGTAGATAGGTCCTTGTTGTTCAGTGAACCTGCTGCGAGGAGGTCCGTGGCTTTACTGATAAGAAAGTTGGCAGTTTTTTGTCCTCGGTCCTCAGACTAGCTACGAGCTAATATCCCTCGAAACTTTCCCAACCGAGCTCCTCGGTTCCTCAGGTAAGCTCCCTGTACCTCTTTTAAACAGCGCTCACTCGCTCTAGAAACCTCTGTTCACTCCCAGAGAGAGTCCAAAACATATCGGTTCAAACACAGACTCAAAGTTGGACGGTTTTCCAGTGTTTTCGGGACATTTTCCTCCGTCTCCTGTGCCTTAGCCTCGAATATCCAAGCAAGTTGCCAAACCCTTCCAGCCAGCAGCCGCTCAGACTTTTTAGAATGATTCGGTTCTTTTCAACCGGTTCTTTTAAATGCACCGGTCGAGCCGAGTTGCAACTGAATCAAACCTTACTTTAATGTCTGTCCACTGACAAAAGTATTGGGACACACCTCGTTATTATTAAAATTACGCCATTAAAGTACCGGTTACTGTAATGGTCAGGCGCCCCAGTTCTTTTGTCCATATAGTGGAGGTGTACAGTAGTAATCGTTTACAATTCATCCTCATGAAATCATCACTCAAAGCACAACAGAATGGTAGGAATAGTCTCGTTGACATTCGCTCATTTACACCACCTGTCTGCGGATTGGAGCTGACTTTGTTTCTTTGAAAGGGTCCATACCATGCAAGACTGAATATTCCACCTTTTCTGATATGAAACAGTTTGATGTGGTTTGTTATTAAAATGCACTGGTCATAATTGAGAGCATGCCATGCTTATGGAAACTAACCTAGATCGTTTCAAAATAATTTTTGTGACATCACAAAATTAAAAAAAAAACCATTTCAAATTTTTGGCCCCTCCCATTCATTTTCATTTTATGAGGGTTAGATTATAGCAGAGTTCATTTACGTAGTCGTTAAAATGCAGTAATGTTTAAAATGTACTATCATACCGTTCATTTTTGCATTTTCTTGTAAAATGGAAAAGGCACATTTCCAAAAGCATAGTTATTTGCTTTTGTTTATTTGCATAGTTTATTAAAATGACATGTATTAAAAGTTACAGTCAGGTGCTGAGCCATAGCAAAATATTATAATAAAAACATTATTGTATCGTGTAAATGAGGCTGAAATGTATCACTAAAAGCAACATCACAGTACTAAACAGTGCCTGTTTATCACCTTCAAAGCTGTTTTCTCCCACTGCAGCTGCGCCTCAAACATTCATTTATTTTATTCTACGTTAGTGAATGCAGTTGTAACAAATGTGCACTATTTTAAATAGTGATTAATGTGGTTAATGTGGTGGTGTGCGGTTTGACGAAGAGGAATCGTTGAATAATTGAGTCTCGATTCATTGAAATGAAGATTTCATATGAACCGATTCAGGAAACTGAATCGTACTTTTCTCCTCCGGCACTAGTCCGGCCGAGTGACGTGAAGCTCGAACTGGAATGTCAGCTCCGCCCTGAGAAGCAACACACACACACACACACACACACACACACACACACACACACACACACACAGTTTTTAGTCAATGTGTTTCAAAGGTGGGTGGAGTAGGTCAAACCCTCACTCTGGTAAAAGAAAAGATAGTTATACGTATATACTATTATGAAGGTGAAAGTAATATGTGAAAGTAACTAATATGAAGGTGACAGTCATCATTGCTTGCGTTGTATAGACCCAGCTCCCAAGCTCCCAATTCAACTTTGTGAAT
>JBBPCW010282904.1:0-10855 GCA_037974425.1 Phenacogrammus interruptus
AACACTGGTCATTTATCACATGTGAACACACCACAGCACACAGTCTGAACAGTGTGAAATTGTTCTCCGCACTTAATGCATTCAAGCCATTTAACCTATTCAGCCAAGTGAAGCAGTGGGCAGCTGATAATGCAGGTGTGTGGGGGAGTAGTGTGTGGGGACGGTACCTTGCTCAAGGGTAGCTTAGTAGTGCCCTTGACAGTCCTGGGATTCAAGCATATGACTTTTCCGATCACAGAGGCAGATTCTGATCCCTAATTTAAACATCATAATAATTACATTGCATCAAAACTGAGAAGATTCCTGTAATTAGCGAATATGTTACACTCAAAAAAGATTCAAAATGTAACATCGTTTTGAACTTTCTGATCATAGGGGCAGATCCCAATCCACCAGGTCACAATTTAACCCCAAAAAAACACCTGCCTATCACAGTACAGGACTGGTGCAGATACCACAGCACCTTCAGAGGTCTTGTGGAGTATTTGTCTGAACAGGCCTTTGGTGTTACTAGTGAGAAAGACACAATATTAGGTGGATGATTTTAATGGTCAGGTAGGTTTTAATATCCTCATGTGTGATCCTGGAGCTGATGAGGGAACATGATGCCTGATAGTGGCAAATAAAAGAAGCAGTTAAAAGTTCCCTCACAGAGAGTTGAATTTTTCAATACTCATGCAATTTCATATTAGTGTATAGTGAAAATCCCCAGAACTCAGGCTAACTGACTTAAATTACCTGTTTCATAATTAGTTCTGCTGATTAATAACACACCAACATACAAAAATGCATTTAATATGATAAAATATTTACTCTTCATATTTTGACTTCTTGAATTGTATAATGCTTGCTTTAAAGTTTTTTATTGACTAAAAGTTGTTTTAAAAACAGCAAGACTATTAAACACAATCTTACAGACTACATGCAACTATTTTGGGTTTACTCTATTAAATTATATAAAACAATATAAACACACTTTAGCATATCAGGTTCATTCATACAGCAATATACATACACTGCAGTCAATCAAATTGTTTTAGAAATTAGAAAATGTAAAATACAAACAAATTCTAATTTAATAAAAAAAAATGCAAGTGTGGAAATACATGATAAACACAACAGAATTTTATGAGATTAAAACAGTCTGAGATTATGTAACAATTCCAAATGTCCAGTGTCCTTTTTTATTCTCAATCCAAGCACCTGATACTCTTTACATAATCAATTAATCACATCCATCAGAAAGGTTTTTGTTACCGTGTAACCATATATGATAAATGAAGATTACACATCACATAACCTCTTTATTTGCATTTCTGCACACGTAACAACTCCCCTACAAAGGCACAGTATCTGTCATAAAGCATTGATCATTCAAAATATACTTCAGCTGTTTTTGTTGAATGCACTGCATGTTATTCTGTTGAACTGATGCGATGTTTGTGTTATTTTTGCTTTCTTTGCAAATAATATGACTTAGGTGTGATACATATGCTAACTATTAACTTCAAAATGATTAAAAGCACCAGATAAGTGTAAGTTTTCCAGCCCTGTGCAGATACAATAAAGGCTGCACAAAGCCAGCAACAGCGACTGAAATGTAATAAACATTTACGCCAGGCTGTATCTGCTGTTCAGACAAATAAACACGAATTAACATGAGGATGATCACTGGGGTGTAAAAAAGAACGGTGGACAGCAGGATGGTCAGAATCACCCAGAAAGCCTTTTTCTTCATGCGGTTGGCCTCTGCATCTTTTACACTCCATTTCTCACCAGGCCCTGGGCGTCTCAAAGCCCTGAGCACCGCAAGAGAACAGAAAGCCTTTACCGAAAACAAAATGCAGTATTGTGCCAGCATAAAAATATTCATGAATCCTTCTGGCACTAATAGACAAAATGCACAGATTCCCAACACTAATAACCACGTGACTGTAGAAATGGCCACCCGGACCCTTAAAGATTTGTACATTAGGAAGACGACAGGATGGACCACAGCCACATAACGTTCCACACAGACACAGCACTGGAAGAAGGGCCGTCCGAAAGCAAGCATTGTTGAAAAAACCCTAATGGTATAAATTAAAGTATCTGTTCTGTATGATAAAGTGTAAAAGATAGTGGGTACAATATTGAAGCAAATAATGATTTCACTCACAGAGAGGTTGAGCACAAAGAACTCTGACACTACTCCACTTCCTGCACCAGTTATGATCAGCCACACAACATAAGAGTTGATGGGAAGACCAAAGATGAAAACTATTATGTAGATAATGACAGGCATATAGTCTGCTGTGAATTCGAGTGATGTTCCATTATTGCTGAATTCAAGTGAGAATGAAGAGTTCATTGCTGTCTCTCTTGTTTGGAGTCTCCAGATCTGAAGGAAGGAAATAAACAGTTTCATTTAATTATTATTATACATTTCCCTGAAGAAATCCCCTGCTGTTGACAAATCAAAACTAAAGCCCCACTCACAAACCAACTCCACCTCAGACAAACTAAACTATTACCCTTAGTGGTGGGCGGATCGATCCAAATATCGATACTATTGATATCAAAGCTGGTATTGATATTGATCGATACCAGTGTCATAAGATCGATACTTTAGTTCCGGTACTTTAAAGTGCCTCTCCAGTCACAGCATGGAGCACACTCTGCTCTTCCTCCCCGTCCTGTGTTTTGATGTTGTACTGTCACGTGACTTAAGAGAGCCAGGCGAACGCGAGTAAGCAGGGCGCACGCGCACAGAGAGAGAGAGAGAGAGAGAGAGAGAGAGAGAGAGAGATGGAGAGACGGAGCAGAGAACATACAGAGAGAGAGAGAGACGGAGCAGATAACATTCAGAGAGAGAGATGGAGCAGAGGAAAAAGAGCGCCGTGTGTCTATATTTTCAGCCTGAAAATGAAACAACAGCCAGCTCTCATTTGGATGCTGTTAAACACAATGGAAACTCAACAAATTTATACAAACCTATGAAACGTCATAAAAAAGAAAACAATGAGCTTCAGAAAAGGAGAGAGGAGGAGAGACACCTAGTGGCCACCCTCTGCTACTGAAACCCCAGGCGTAAGTGTACCCCCGCTCCCCGGGGGCGCCCAGAGCCCAACACCCCACAAAACCCACCCCACAACATCAAAAAAGGGCGGGCGGGCGGGCCGGGGCAAGAATTGCGCCCCTGCTCCCCATCCACGTCTTCCACGTCCCCCCACGTCTCAGTGTCTCTTGTCTCTGTCCCACCACCAGGGAGGCCTTCAGCCTGCAAGGTGTCTCTAGCGCCCACATCCGGGCTTTGTGTCCATTTCACTGCACCGCACCTTGCCGTGAGCCTCCCCCATGGCTCACTGATGTGGACCTGCTGGCAGGCCCTGATGTGGGCCTTGACTGAGCGCGCACCGCGTCCCACATTGTCTTGCTGGCAGGCCTGACTGTGGCTCTTGGCTGGGCGCACACCGCGCCCTGCGTTGTCCTGCTGGCAGGCCTGGCTGTGGCTCTTGGCTGGGCGTGCACCGCGCCCCTCGTCACCCCCATGGCTGCCGATACTTCCCACATGCCTCTGGCCTGTCTGCAGTACGTCTACTCTAGTGGGCCTCTCCCTGTTATCTGCCCCTTCTAGCTGTCTCCTCTCCACCCGGGACCCCCTTACCAACCTTCCAAACCCACGTACCCCCCCTCCCAAAAAAAAAATACAAGGCAATGGTCTGCCATCGCCAGGCACCTCTAGCTCCACTCCTATGCTAAGGGCCTTGGCTATACCCCCCAAAAACCCTATTAACCAGGCTAGTTCACGCTGTACGTGGTCTATCGGGACCTGTACTCTAGCAGGAGCCTCAACTACAACTGAAAGGGGAATGAGCGGCTCTATCAACTGGCCCTCACCTATCTCTAGCAGGCCCAGGACATCCAGCTCTCTTTCACTACTACTATCCCTGTCAAGCAGTCCTCTACTCTGGGACACATACTATCTGTTCCTAACCCGGTCGCTGTGAGGTTACGCCATGGTGCTGGCGTGGGTGGCTGCCCCGTGGGTGGCTGCCCCGTGGGGATCAGCTGTTCTTTTGTGTGTGTGTGTGGTGGAAGATTACGTCGGGGTATTGGTACGGGACGCTGACTTTTCTGTGCTAAGGTCTCTGTGGTCATAGCTAAGCTGCCAATGCTATCAGAGCTAGGGGCTAAGCTAAACGTGCTACGGGCTAAGCAAACAGAGCTATCAGCCAAGCTACCTGGGCCCTGCGTTGGATTTTTCTGCTGGGGAAGATGAATTGGAGGCGGCAGCCCTTTCGTCCGGGGTGCGGGCACGGGACTCTGGCTTTCTGGCTCTGCTTTGTCCCCAACCGCTGCTTCATTGCACCTCAGGACCGCAGCCTCTCTGACGCTCGGGACCGCAGCCTCTCTGACCTTTGGGACCGCAGTCTCTCTGTCTCTCGGGACTGCCTCTTCTCTGACACTCGGGACTGCAGTTTCTTTGACCCTCGGGACTGCAGCTTCTCTGACACTCGGGACTGCAGTTTCTTTGACTCTCGGGACTGCAGCTTCTCTGACACTCGGGACTGCAGCCTCTCTGACGCTCGTGACCACAGCCTCTTTGACTCTCGGGACTGCAGCCTCTCTGCTGTTTGCTTGGAAGCGAGGGTACACAGCCTCATCGCCCTTATCGCAGCTTGGGCTTGTCGCCGGTTCGCGAGGGTACACAGCCTCCTCGCCCTTATCACAGCTTGGGCTTTTTGCCGGTTTGCGAGGGTACACAGCCTCCTCGCTCTCTCTCAGCATCGCTTTTCCGCTGTTTGCTTGGAAGCGAGGGTACACAGCCTCCTTGCCCTTGTCGCAGCTTGGGCTTCTCACCGGTTTGTGAGGGTACACTGCCTCCTCACTCTCTCTCAGCGTTGCCTCTTTGCTGCTTGTGTGGATGCGAGGGTACACAGCCTCCTCGCCATCTGCACGTGTCACCTCTTCTTTCTTTGTTGGGACGCGAGGGTACACAGCCTCCTCGCCGTCTGCGGCTTGAGCTTGCAAGGTCTGGGCCATGTTCCAGTCCAGTAGGGTGAGGCTGGCTAGGGCGCGCAGTGGTGGAGGTTTTTCCACTCCGTGCCTCACTAGCCACTGTGCTTCTACCTGCAGCTGAGCTCGACTGCCCAGGTACTGGAGCATAAGAAGGATTTCTTGCTTCTTTTGTCGGCTTGCTTCTTGCTCAGGCTGTCCCCCGAGGGACAAGGGGACTGCCGCTTTGCCTTTTGATAAGGTGGGTTCATCTGTCACCTGCTCGTCCCTCCAGCACATATGAAGCACTCTTACAGCCTTGCATTGTCTTTTTGACTTTTATTGCAAAACACAACTTAAACACAGCACGAGGGCTGAAACAAACATGAACTCAAGTGGCAAGGACAATGGTGCATAATGGGTGAACCCACCACATAACCCCCACAGTGACAAACATATATACACCCAGTGATTCCCTACACCTGCTCTCTTGTAAGGGCCTCATTCCAATCAGCTGGTTGGAATGAGGCCCAACCCTAAACGTCTACTCAAGGGTGCCCCCTTGTGGCCACCCTCTGCTACTGAAACCCCAGGCGTAACAGTCACTGGCAGAAGCCTTTCAGTGTGGCAGAGAATATCCAGGTAGATAATTGTGGTGAAAGTAATATTTTAGTCTTCGCCATTAATTTAAATTAATTTTCAAAGTGCAGCTGGTCATGTGTTACTTCAGCCAACTCAAAAAGTGTAAGTTATGCTACGACCTAGATACAGTACATTTATCCCACTGAAGGGTATTATTTAATAAATACATTTACTGGAATTGAAACAAATACTTTGCATATAATATGGCTCAGATTTGATTGAATATAATTACCCTTTTGTGTTAACTGTCATGATTACTATATTTCAGCAACAAATAGATGTGCTATAGACTTAATCATTTATATTTCTTTATTCCTTATTTCTTTGGTGGTTGTTTTAATTGCACTTTATTTGTTGTATTTTCACTAATTGTTTATTTAAATTTTTTTTTTTTAATTATTGTTTTATTTTTAGGCCTCGTTCACACGGACGTCTGAACCAGGTGTTTTTCTGGCGTTCGTGACGCCAGGTGAGCGCCTATTCAACGCCGCCCGTTTTTCTGCTCATTGAAGCAAATCAAAGTGTCCACACGGACGTTCAGCCCCGGCGTTCGGCCGGCTGCACATTCGGATGGCGTCAAATAAACGCTGCATGCAACGTTTTCTTGGCGTCAAAATCCAGACGAACGCGAGGGAAACGTCGCTATTGGCGTTTACATGGCGTTCAGTTGACGTTCTGGAGGACAAAATATGTCCCGTTATTCTGTACGGCAACTGCAAAAAAACACATTTTGTTCCTCTCCTGCCTATGGCGCCGTATCAGGAGGATTTTAAAAACAAGAATGTAAACAGTAAGTCTTAAGAAAGAATAGGGATTCATGTTTTCAATGCAGAACTATAATCCAAGATGACACACGTGTAAACACTCTGGACAGAGTAATACTGCCCTCACAGGTAAATACACGAAACTACAGGTCAGGCATCAGGCTGGTGTTAAACGGCGCCAGACTAACGCCAGTCGAACGCCTTGCTGACGCCGATCAAGCGTCGCTACCCAATGCCACAAAAACGCCTATGGTGTTCAGAGCGCGTTCATTTCAAACGTCCGTGTGGACGAGGCCTTATTGTTATTATGATAATAAAGTATATTTCTATTCATAACTTTGCTCAAATTCTGTCCTGGGTTTTAATTAATTAATAATTAAAAGGAATAAACACAAAAACACTTAAAGGACAGGCAAATTCATTCAGATTTAGCAATTGGATTATGCATCCACCTTTAAAAATAAAAAAAAAAAGTATCGGTATCGGTATTGGCGATACTGGCTCTGTATTTACTTGGTATTGGATCGATACCAAATTTTGTGGTATCGCACACCACTAATAACCCTGTTGAAAAACCAACACCCACCTAAAGAAATCGAAAATATAGCCACGTCGACAAAGCAAGTCAAATCAAAGCCAAATCAACATGAGGAAGATGACAAACAGCTCAAGAAGTTCCAGAGATCTTAGTCCCATCAAACATCTCAGTCCCATCTTTGTGCCACGCTTGAAAACCTAGTCTGATCAATGGAGGACCCACCTCGCAATGTAGAGTGTAAGTGTGAAGTGGTCATTTGTCACATGTGAACATCTGAACAGTGTGAAATTGTTTTCTGCATTTAACACAATTAAACCTTTCAGCTAAGTGAAGCAGTGGGCAGCTGATGATGCAGTTGTGTGGGGGAACAGTTCAAGATTCAAGAATCAAGGTTCTTTATTTGTCACATGCAGTCATACAAGTACAACACACAGTGAAATATATCCTGAACCCCAGTGTGTGGGGACGGGATCTTGCTCAAGAGTACCTTAGTGGTGGGATTCGAGCCCATGGCTTTCTGCAATCAGAACTCGACTCCTAACCACCAGGTCAACAGCCACCACAAAAAACTTCTAGTTAACATTGTACTGGACTGCTGCAGATACCACAGCACCTTCAGAGGTCTTGTGGAGTCTATACCTCAACAGGCCACTGGTGGGACCAACATAGTGTTAGATGGATGATTTTAATCTAAAGATTTTTAGGGGAATCATCATTAAGGAACCTGACCCACCAGAGATCAACATCTCAACATACACTTCCCTCGCACACCAGTGAACCTCAGGTGCCCAGGACCTTGTCACTGGTTCTCTGGTTCTCTTTTGTTGGAGCGTTTCGTTGGAGCAATTTTTGAAGACCTGCTGCATTGAAGATGTTCACTCATTCAGATATCACCCTTTTGGTTCTTCTCAAAGTGTCTCAGATCTTTTCGTCAATTTGTCAAGAAATTGAAAACCTGTCTTTATACTCACTGCCTAATATAATATACACCCAACCTAATAAGGCACACTGGAACCAGATCATTAGTTTTCTTCTTGAGTGTTGTGGCTGATCGGTGTAGCATTAGATAAGAAGAACACATTAGATACTTTTGGCTAATATACACATTATAATAGTTTCATTGCATCAAAACGTACTTGTTTTCAGCAAAGATGTCACGCTAAAAAAAGATTCAGATCTTCAAACCAAATATAACATCATTTTGGAAAGCTTGAAAAAATCATAATTAAGCCTTTGGGCTCAGTAAATCAGATTGAGGAAGAGAGATGACTGAGGCCAGAAATGGCCAGTGTACAAAAATTCCTAAAAAGAAAGACCCAGAAGATATCTGAGGGAAATGTAAGCCTCATTAAAGTCTGTTCACCATTAGGAACAGGCTGGGAAAATGTTACCCAGAGGAGATTCATTAAAGTGAATTATTTGCAATACACATTTTAAATATAAAAGGTCCAAACTTCTAAACATCGCACAGTGGGTCCTGAGTTTATTAAAATGTTTTAAGCACTGAAAAATATAACACTGTACTACAACTGGCATTTCACATATAAAATGTATCATAAAAAAAGAAGTTGTTCAGACCTGGACGGAGCTTTGATCTTGTTCTGCTGGCAGTAGAGCTGGACGTTACCAGGAGAGTGGAGAGTTCTTTTGTGTGGAGGAAATATTTAAATTTCTGGTGACGACATACTAATGAAAGAGAACATCACTTCAGCTCTCCTGCTCAACTGCCCCAAAACTGCTGTTGGGATGTTTAGCAATGGTTTTTGGCTTTATAAACTCTTGTTGAAAGAATCGCAATATTGTTCTTTTTCCATTTTATTATTATTCATTTTATTTTCATTATTTTATTTTAATTTTTTTACCTCTAGCCAAAAAGGCACTGCTTCTTACCTGAGCCTCTATTAAATTTTCATTAATATCTGGTGTCTTGTGCTTGTATTCAGATTTTGATTGGTTGACCGGGAGCCAAGTGTTTTTTGTGGTCGGCTCAACTCCGCAGTTTAGTTGGAGACAGAGAGAATATGCTTGAAACTATCTATGGGAGAGATGATCTTGCACCAAACATTGTGATGTCATAACTATGGTGGCTGCAAACCATAAACGCAAAGCAAGAAGTTTATCCTGTGGAGCAAATCATAAATAGCCTTCAAGACCCTAAAGCTCAGGCCAGTTATAAAAAGATATGTCGGTGTGGTTTAATTAAAAATAATCTTCTTTCCATCTGTTTTCAGACTACAGTGGTTTGCTAGACCAACCAATAAAGGCTGGTAATGGACAACAAGTTCATATATAATGCGACAAAAGAGGCCCTGGTTTAGTTTTTACAACTTTTTGGCCATAAAACCAATGTATGAGGAGAGTGGGCATTGTGATGTCATTTCACTCTTCTGGGCCCTGGCAGAAAAAATACTACAGCACAGAGGAGAATTTTTTTACATTCGTGTTTGGAATAACCAACTTAAACACCAGTGACAACCAAAGAATAGACAGAATTAATTATCAGAACTACATCCAGCTGTGAGAGTTAAGTTCAGGTGGTGCTGCTATCACTATTGGTCGCAGACAGAAATCATGACAGGAGGCCAGTTCATAGTCCTACAGCGACCTCTAGTGGCCACAGACTGGTATCATGACAGCCCCCGCCCCCCCCAAACCTTACAGCGCCTTGGCAAGGCAGGCACCTTGGCATAAAAACTGAGGCCGCCGTGATAGTCACTGTAGCAGGAGCGGAGGGCTCCGAATGCGGGATAGCAGCGTAAACCATTGCTGTTGATGCAGAGACCGGCAGCACTGGAGTCTGGGAAACTGGTCAGGAACTGAGTCGTGCAGTGTGGCAACCGGTGCAGGGTCAGAACCGAGTCGTCCGGTGCAGGGTCAGGAGCTGAGTCGTCAGGTACGAAAACAGTTATGGAGAGCTGCGAGTTAGAACCACGGGCAGAAAACAATGCATTGGAACCACAGGTGGTAAGTGGCGTCCTGGAACCACAGGTGGAGAGCAGTGCGTTGGAACCATGGGCGGAGAACAGTGTGCTGGAACCATGGGTGGAGAGCGGCGCGCTGGAACCAGTGTTTTTGGAAGAGGATGTTGAGGAGAGACTCTGAGTGTGTTGGGAGGAGGATGCTGAGGATGGTACTGCAGGGAAGAGGAGAAGAGGAATGTCTGATACGAGGTTTATGAATGTGGTGAGGGAGAAAATGCAGGCAGTATGTGTGAGAGCATGATGACTGCTGTGTTAGAAAAAGAAAAAGAAGAAGATGAAGAAGAAAACCTGGGAAACCTAGGATTATTGTTGTTAGTTTCAGTTTGGGATGATAAAAAGGCTAAGGATGCCATGGTAAGTGGTCTGTTGTAGTCTCTAATGCTCTCCTTCCAGATGGAGTGGAGCGTTTTGTAATCACATGAAAAAGGTCACACACTGGACCTTGTTTTGTCTTTTGGTTTAAAAGTATGCATTGAAGAAATTTATGACTCATGTATTTCTGACCACTTTGCAATTTCATTTAGTACTACGATGATTCAGTTGGCGCATGTCTGAAACTAACATACACTGATTGTCTGTATTGTTGCAGATTGGGAATTAAAATGTACAAAAACTCCACAGTTTGAGCATTAATTTAATCAAGTCAGCAGTGTTAAGCATGCTACTTTAAAAATGTAATTAAAGTACTGATTACTGATTACTCCCTTTAAAAGTAATTAAATTACTAATGCGATTGCTTTATTTCAAAAGTAATAAGTTAAATTACTAGTTAGATTACTAGTTACTTGCCAACCCTCTAAAGAAATTATTGAGCTCAAACACACTCTTGCATGTAGGTCTTCTGTGGATGACGTCACACATGTGACGTCACACATCCACTTCTCCTGACATCCAGCAGACCTACCACGTCTCCGCTCGACCCTCTCCCATCAAGCACTCTTCAGATGATATCA
>JBBPCW010282934.1:0-10854 GCA_037974425.1 Phenacogrammus interruptus
TGTGTGTGTGTGTGTGTGTGTGTGTGTGTGTGTGTGTGTGTGTGTGTGTGTGTGTGTGTGTGTGTGTGTGTGTTGATATTACAGGGAAGCTGTCCAAACAAACATCAGGCTTGGCTGCCCATCCGCTGAGAACACGCTGATTTTTCTATTTCTACTGTCATCTCCTTCCAACCATACACTTTCCAACTACTATAATTGTGTTTTACATCAGTGCTAATGCTACTTTAAAAGCCAGTCAAGCTTGCAATTACAGAAGTGAACTTTGTCCTTAGTAGACTATCCAAACACCATCCAGATCAACATGTTAGACGTCAAAAAAACACACTGGACTTCATCCTCAAAGCTTCCTCATCTTAGTTTATAGCAATGCACCTGGTATGTTGAATTGCCTCTTTATTATAAACTATTGCCTTGTTGGCGTGCAGTTAGACTGCAGCTAATTTTTTAGATGCGCAGTTTGTGTTAGTCATCCTCTCGCCCTTCATTAGTGGTCAATGTCTGACCTGTTGGCTGGATATTTTTGGTTGACAGACTGCAGTGGACATCCAGGTGTGAAATAATCTCAGCAACCCTGGTGTGTGTCATACAGTCTTGCCAGGGCAATATCCACTACCATAACATACCACTGTGATAAGGAATTCACTACAGATGGCACTCCATTTTTTTAATTGGAGCGCTTCATTTTACATGAGCATCGAAGAGTATATTTATATTCATATATATTTATATATTTTATAATATTTATATGTATCTCTGAAAAAGTTTAACTTTCATGTCATTTTAATCCTTAATCAGTGATTGTTTTTGCTAATATAATGGCCTGTGTGTGTATAAGGTAAGTGTCATTAATGGACTAGAAATTGGTGTATGAGTAAGGCGAATATATATATATGTTTTTTAAACGACAGATCTGTTGACTAAATCTAAATTCCACCATCATCTGAAGATATATAGCACTTTTGTGCCTGGCTGCACACTCCTGCTTGTGTTCTGTCTGCAGCTTAGCAGGTTCAAAACCCAAAAGTGCAGACAAATCATACTTCATTCCAGACAGATGATGTGTGGCGAATCGATGCCCCAGTTGCACCTTTCACAACAGAGGGAACGTATCCCTGACCCTGAGGGATAGAGAGAGAGTGAGATGCCTCATCCTGCCATTATAAAACCCACATCAGGACCCCGCATCATTACTTATTTATGATTCCAACGTGCTTGCCTGAAGTTACAGGAGGGTCTCTCGAAGGGTGAGTCATCCTTTTTCTCACTCCCTCTTTCTCCTCACTTACTCCCTGTCTTCTCTCTCTCTCTCCTGTCTCTCTTTCTCTTTCTCTCTTTCTCTCTCTACGTCCTTCTCTTCATCTTATACTGCCAGCAAACGGTTTAAAAAAGGGCATACATGTATTCTTGAGTGTGCAGTTTTGTTTGTGCACCCTTATATATTTATAAGTATGGGCATGTTGAGTCATCCACTGTAACGTATGGTTTAAGAGACAACTTTCCATCTCTGAGTCATTCTGGACAGGAAACTGAATTGTTTTTTAATCTAACTATTTATGAATATAGTAATATGATATGTAATACTATAAATTGAGTTCTGTTCATTCCATTCAGTTTCAGGAAGTCAGTTACTTTGTATTTGGCTAAGTTCTCTCTGTAGACTTGGCATGTAGTCGTGTTATATATTCAGGTCGTTGATTCACGCATATTTTATCGGGTCAGATCCGGCGGGTTGGCTCT
Organism: Phenacogrammus interruptus; assembly: GCA_037974425.1. NCBI lineage: Eukaryota > Metazoa > Chordata > Actinopteri > Characiformes > Alestidae > Phenacogrammus > Phenacogrammus interruptus. The sequence goes on from JBBPCW010282934.1 coordinate 1,738, forward strand.
CATAACAGGTCGGGCAGGTGCAACCTCCGCATCTCTAGTAGCTGTGCCTGTCCAGAGTGACTCAGAGAAAGGATGTCGCCCACATCCTGTGAGGTAGAGTCTCAAAGTGTTTGTAGAAAAGCACTGTCAATAGAAGGGGTAGCTCTGGAGCAGCTGCACAAGATCACTATGCCCAATGCCAAGGGTTGGCCGCAGGGGAATGAACCCTTCTAGCTTAGGATTGTGGAGCACTGGAACAGATAATGAAAAAGTTCTACTGTAGAACTTACTTGAGTTAAACACAATGTATGTGATGTACATTTGTAAATAAATATGAAATCAATATTGACATTTGAAAACCACCTATCAACCTTGAAAGTATGGGTAGAGGTGACACCTTTCTTTCAGTACAAATGCTTGATGAGCAAGGGTCTACAAAACACTGGGCACATAAAATTATGATCTAGCATAAAGAATGTAGTCCCTCCTCAGTGGAAAGCAATGAATTACAATTTTTTTGCACAACTTCAGCAAAGTAGACATCACTTGGGCATAGGCAAGATGAATAAATAAACAAGCTTTTTTTTAACGAGGATTGCAGACACATCTGTTCAAGTTAAAAGTTATTCTTGTGTTATTCTAGTGACTAATCAGTGCTTCTAATCTTTGCACATAGACAACTTAGCTTATATACTTATTCTTAGAAACTACTCTGAAGAGGCCTCTCACAACCCCCTGTTTCACTGGGGTATGAATATGAGGTGACAAGCAGATCGCACATACTTAGTCATACATCTAGAACACGTAGAACAGAAAATACATAAATGAGATGAGACCAAAGCCTGTTAGCATTCATAAAATCAGGCAGTGACTATAAAAGGCTTCACACTTATAATTAGATTTTACATTTACGGCATTTATCAGACGCTTTTATCCAAAGTGACTTCCATTCCTTAACTACAGGGGACAGTCTCTCCCTGGAGCAACCTGGGGTTAAGGGTCTTGCTCAGGGACCCAGTGGTGGTGCTGAAGGTAGGATTCGAACCCATGACCTCTTGGTCTGGAGGCAAATATCCTACCCACTGAGCTACCTCCACCCTATAACACTTCACCACTGGTTCAACAAAATACTGAAAAGACTCAACAAAAGCAAGTCTTTACATTATGACAAACATAACTCAGCACACTACTCTGGGCGTTTGTGGTAATACAAACAAGTATTTAGTCATACAACAAAAAAACCCCTCTATGGCAGTTTAATTTAAAGCCTATATTATATGCTGTAGATGAGAAAATCCCTCAACACATTCCAGTTCATAGAGGAAAGTCACACAAGAGAGGGTGTTACATAAAAAGTGGTTGCCAAAAACTTTTTTCACTGTGAAGTATGGCAGTGTATCTCGGTTGGGGCTATTTTTCCACCAAAGGCACTAGGAATACTGTTAACTGGTACTGATTTCATACTGTACCTGCTTTAGTCATAGATCAAAGATAGAAGTGTTTGACAGGGATGTCCACTTTGGACAGGGAGTCACAGAACTGGAGACTGAAGGTTTTAAGGTCAGGACAATAGGATGAGACAGGCAATAATGACTTGTCTACTTCACTCTGCCACCTTACTGAGCATGGTCTGGGTTGGGGAGAAACACACCCAAGAACTATATCAATTAACTAATCATTATAGTCCCTTCATTAAAAGGGTGGTACCGTTGGTGTGAGGGGAATCTAAACACAAGAACACAACAGGATGAGAGACATACAGCAGAGAAGACCGGCAGAAATAATGCAGAAAGTGCAAATATTCTCTGCATTTTTTTTTTCATGGCGATATGTTTTTTTACACATTTAGTTCTAAATTATTAAGAAAAATATAAAACAATATAGTTTACGATATTTTGTAACATAAACATTTTCTATAAAATAAACTGTATAAATGTTTTTGTACTGTCCAGCAAACACGAAAGGGGTCTTGGGATGGTTAAATACTGCTGTATTCAGAGGCTGGAGGTTTGAAAGTAGCCGATCCGAGAATGTTGTTTATTTCTCCTTGTTGCTGATTGGCTGCTGCCGTTTGATGCAACTGTGGCAGGTGCAGGATAAAATGTCCCCTGTGGAGATATCTTGAGTGTTTCTCTTGTTTTTTGCTTTGTTCTTTGTTCTATTTTGCTGTATTTTTATTACTGTAAATAAAATTAAAAGAGGCTGTTGAGCTCAGTTGCTGTCCAGTGTCTGCTTTAACCAGTAGGTCACTACAGTACAACTCAACCTTTGTGTTCTGTTACAATGTGGAAATGGCCAGAAAGAGGATTAAAGAGGGAGACTTTGTTGTATTTTTTAACACTGGCTGTCGTGGCTGTGGTAAATACCAGGAGATACTTGCCAGTTCACATTACCATGTGTCTCTTCAAAGACCATGTATTGCCATTATTAGATCTCTGCGTCACGCATCAGTAAACCAGTCAATATACACTGATGAACTAAGCAGATGGATCATTCGATATAGATGATGGCCATAAACGAAAAACCTATCTACTACGGTGTGCTAATAAACCTGAGAAAAGAAGTCCATAAATAAAACGGACATCTTACATTGAAGCCTCAATGTGTAAGTGTGAACATTAGCCTACAGCCCATGAGAACTGGCAGCATTAGACGTGGACATCAGAAATAGCAAAAACAAAGACTGATCTGATGACATCGCCAATCAATGTCCAAATTATTTTAATAGCAGCAGTGCTTCTTTATTTGTTGCATCAGATTAAGCAAAGAAAAAGGTCAGAAAAATACTGTGATTCGCATTAACAGATGCTGTAGTTTAGTTATTACTATTAGCCAGCTGCCTAAGCTATACTTTCAAGAGGATCTGCCATAATCACAGGGACTTCAAAAAGGCACAGCAGCCAATCAGGTTGCTTCTTCTGTCCTTTTGAAAGCGTGGGTGTAGGTGGCCTTGTGCAGCCACAAAAATAAAGAAGGAAAAAACCCTTTGAGATGGCGAGCTTTGCTCCCACATCACCCTGCTAGGCTTGGCTGAGATCAATAACTTGATGGTGGGGCTGGAGTTATTCAGTAGGGTTTTATTCACACCGATTTGTGCTTTACTCCTTCGAGGAGGCAAGTCAACTGCAGTGGGAAAATTGAGCGCCCACCTCTGTTACATTGTACCTTTTAAAGGGCAGAACATTGCCTGCTTCTAAGAGGGAGACTGGGTTGAGGGGGAGACTGGGTTTTTTAGTCATGTTTTGAAATTAGTTTATTTTTTTGTTCTCCTGAGTATATTTTTCTGATCTCGTGAAGTGAATGAGATTCAACAAAGGAATAATGAATTAATTGAAAACTGTATATTTGCTGCAGTACCTTCATTATTGGTTTCTATTAAAGATATGTTCTAAGTCAATAGGTTTTCTGTTTTTTTACTTCAGTATAGAGAAATGTCTGTCTTGCACTAGCATTCAACATTGCAGCAACACAAACATGGAGCCTTCTCAAAGTCTGTAAACTGCGTGGTCTGCCACTAGACTTAATGAACACTGAAGGCATTCTGAATATCACTCTGTCTAGGAAAGTGCACTCATCATCACCCTCTTTAATGTGCTTAAGGGAGCATGAATGCGTATTAGCATTGCCACTGAAATTTCTCCTTCAGGGAGATTACTGAACACACATGCTGTGCAGACTGTTCCACCAGAGACCCAAGGACAGCATCTGATATGTGGGCGGTGGTGAAGATGTTATGTTCCAGATCAACTTGCCATGCTCTTTTACACGCTTTTTAAAATTGCAAATACTTTGTTTGGGACAAATGTTGTTGCATTACAATAACCTAAAACCATTTTATAACAGAAGACCAGCTCCAGGAAGAATGGAGTCTCAAGAGGACCGTCAGCTCTGATATGATCTGAAACCACTTGAGGCCTTTAAGGAATGCATAATATTATAAGTATGATGGTAATATTTCAGAAGAGTTGTGCAAAAATATTAAGGAAACATGGAATATATGTGACCTTCCTCTTGCTTTGAGGAAAAAGCAGCCTTATTATTGTTTTTTTAATCACATTTACATTTACTTGTGGCTCTAATGATGGCTGGCAATTTGTATGTCTAATAGCCTTCCTCACCAAATGTCCACTAGGCCTACTAACAGAGCCTATTTGATTCAACATCTTGCACATCTCCCGAGTGGCATTGTATATAAGTGTGCAGTTCCAAAGACACTGGCAAGGACAAACAATATCTTGTAGGCCATCAGCACAGGCAAGATAACAAAATAGGTCTGTTTGAGTGTTGGAGGTAAACTGGCAGCCACCGGTCAGCACGACTGAGATAGACTGTGTCAGTTAGAGCCCAGGGACTGTTTGTTCTCTCCATAATGCAAAGGCCTATCACACTCCTGTCTCTATCAACTTGTCGCTCTGTCAGCCCTGCTTTTGGGATATGCCTGTTAAGCTAATGGTTGTATATAGAGGTGAAATGCGGACCTCTGCGAAGGAAAGCAACCACAATACCAAGTAAACCCATCTTCTAAAATTGATTTGTACTGCCCTCTTCTGGCACAAGGGGGAAATGCTGTAGTAAAAAAAAAAAAAAAACTCTGCTATGGGTGTTTTCAACAAGTCAAACCAAAATACAAAACAATACAATACAAAACTATTTACAAAGCAATACATACAAATAAAAATTACATTTAAAAATATCTTCTTTTGAAAATCTCATATCTCATTAATGTTGACAAATAATTCGAAAAGTACTTTCTGGCTGTGATAGAAAGCTCAGAACACACAATGCATCCCTGTAAATGAGTCAGAGTCCTGAATCCTGTCCACCAGACACTGTATTGAAAACAACTCTATGTATATGAGCATAAAGGACAAAAACTTTGCTGCTGGGCTCAGCTGGGTGAAACCATCTTTCTTGACTCAACACTGGACTGCACACCAGTAACACAAAAAGAAATTACTATTATGATCTAAGGACACAGCGGAGACACATCTGGTAATTATTAATGGATGATGAGAGATGAAGGTTGACTATTGTTTCTCAAAATAACTCAAGAGGAAACAAGTAAATAATGTTAACATAAACTTGAAATGACCAAGCAAGTCTTGGGGGTACGTCATCATCCTTATGATGGATAGACTTCATTATTAAAAAAACAGCACCCCTCCTTCATGTAGTTATGGCTTAGTATTATTCAGTGTTGTTCATTCAACATGATTAATTGGTTCTCAGAACTTCTTTAAACACTAAATGTAAAAAAAACAACAGGATAATTGTACATGTTTTAATAATTTTATTAATGCTGTTATGTTTACCTTTTCCGCATGCCTGATATTTAGGGACCACTTTAAATTAAGAATATATTTTCAATTATTCAAGTCAAAAGGGGTTACTTTCTATGTGAAGAACCCATTGTAGTATGTAAAGAGCACAGCATTAGTCAACACAACATATTTGATAAAAAGTATTGGGATGCCTGACCATTACACCAGCAGGGACTTTAATGAGACTGAATTCAGACACATAATATGACTTTACACTCTTTACAGCTTCCACTCTTTTTGAAACCCTTTCTGTGGGAACTGGTGCCCATTCATTCTGAGCATTTATGAGGTCAGACACTGATGTTGGATGAGAAGGCCAGGCTCCCAATCTCCGGTCCGGTTCATCTCAAAGGTGTTGGATGGGGTTGAGATCAGGGCAATGTGTGGGCCAGCCAAATTCTTCCACACTGAACTCATCCATATCTTTATGGAGCTGGCTTTGTGCACTGGAACACAATCATGCAGGGAAAAAAGGATCTTCCCCAAACCATGTCCTCAAAGTTGGAGGTATGATGTTGACCAGAATGTCTTGGTGTGCTGAAGCATTAAGATTAAGCATTAAGAACAAACCTTGGGAAACAGGTGTGGCCAAATACTTTTGTCATTATAGTTCAGTTTATTTATAGATTTGTTCTTGACACCTCACACATTCTTCTCAAGCTTGTCAGAACTGAAGGTTTGGGTACTGCTGTATTCAGTGGCTATGGTGTAGTAAACATTCAACAGTACTAGAAGGAAAAGAAAAATAGGTGAATTTATTCTGCTATAAATATTACAAAAATGTTTAAGTAAGTAGAGTGTTTTCAGGCCAATATGCACGGTGAAGTCGCAGCTCTGTAATTGTGTGACTGTGAAAAAACTGCGGTCTCGGTGGGCCTCCGAGCTGGGGCTGGGGGGCGTTGGGGTCATTTATAACATAGACAAGTGTAAAGGGGAGGTGCAAAGGCGTTCCTAGTGGCCAGACAGGTCCCGTTTTGTCCTGGATCTGGGCCGTGGTCGCCACCTAGCTAGCCCTCCCTGCAGTTTACATCCAAACCAACTTTTGTTTGGGGGTTTCCAAGATGGCGGCTGGGATGTATCTGGAGCACTATCTGGACAGTGAGTTTGTTTTCTTTGTGTTTCTGCTGTGTTCTCTGTTTTATTGCTTTTGCGTCGAGCTAGGTTTGCTTGCAGTAACCGCCCAGATTTGTATTTAAATTCTCAACACACAATGAGGTCCCTGCAACCATAGGCAAATCTGCTAGACCATGAAGCCTTGTTAGCTTAGCAGCAATCTGGCTAACAACAAAAGGTGATTTTTTATTGTTGGGAAATTTCCATATATATTATAACCTGGGCTGTTATGTATAGTAACGAGGCCGTGATCTAACAGCACAACTCAGTTTTAGTTCACTAACGGTGCTCCAGAGTGCTCTCTGTTGCAGAACGTCACAAGAGTTTAATTTGTTAGCCATCTAGCTAATGTTTTTAGCAAACCCTCCCTATACCCTTGGCTTCGCATTATTGACACAGTCCTCTGATTTAACGCAACTAGATGCACCAAACCGATATATGTTTATACTTTAGGTTTAAATGAATTGATTTAATACGAATGTGGCCTTTTTATACTTATATATATACTGTACTTTTCTCCCCAAAGGCATAGAGAACCTTCCTTTCGAGCTGCAAAGAAATTTCCAGCTCATGCGTGATCTGGACCAGCGGACCGAAGGTGAAGTTGCAGTGTTATTTTAATTTGAGAGGTCAGAGAGGGTTTATTTAAATTGAAAACAAGAATATGTTGTTAAGGGTGCTGTCTTTATTCTTCGTTTAGATCTGAAAGGGCAGATAGACTCCCTTGCTCGTGAGTACACGGCGAACGCACGGACACTGTCCTCAGATCAGAAGCTCTCTCTCCTGAGGCAGATCCAGCAGTCCTATGGGAAGTGCAAGGAGTTTGGAGATGACAAGGTGCAGCTAGCCATGCAGACTTATGAGATGGTGAGTTGCCCTCTGCGTCATGCCAGAGTTGGAAGGTCAGTGTGTCCTGAAATTATCATGTTTCTTCATTCTCCAGCTGGTAGCCTGTGAAACTGATGACCACAAAGTTGCAGGTTCAGTTTCTACCATTGTCTTTGAGCAAGACACTTAACCCTCAGTTGCTCAAGGGGGACTGCCTCCTGTAATTAATGATTGCAATGTGCTCTGAATAAGGGCGTCTGCCAAAAGCTGTAAATGTGGCTTAGTGGTTTGGGTGCTGCCCCTGCGATCAGGGGTATTGTTCCCTTCAGCAGGGTATTGTCCCCTAGTTGCCCTGTTGATGGCAGTCCACTGCTTCATTTGGTGAATGTGGTAAATGCTGAGAAAGAAAATCACATTGTTCACACTGTGCTGTGTTCATGTGTGACTATAAGGGACCACTTTACTTTCTCTGCTGTAGTGACATGCTTTTGACATTTATTTCAATGGTTCATAGGGAAAATTAAAGTGTTACTTTTTTGTTAGTCCTACAAGTATATGTTACCAGTATATAAATACTCAAATGGCTCTCAAAAATGTAAATGATCATATGCTTCACATTGGGATAATGAAGCTATGGTAAGAGAACTTTAGACTATATTGCATTCATCCATTTATCCTCCACTGGGGAGACTGGAGACAAGAGCACCATCTCCTTAACAGATTCGCAACATTTCAGTGACAAAAAGGTGGCCAGCCATATAAGGCTGTGCTTTTAGTGCTGTTGTTTTAGTGTTGGCCTGTACAGCACATTGCAAATTATGTTATTAAAAGTTATTAAGCATTGGAGATTACTAACAAATCACAGAAGTTTCCTTTGAATGTTACACTGCATCACTTTTTGTATTTTATATGTTTGATTATTCCTGAACTACAGTACATATCTTAGTAGTTGTACTTAGTTGAAGCAAAAAAGAGTAACTGGAAAATCATTTTTAAAAAATGTACTGTATAGGAAAGCTGTTGATGTATAAGAAAACATTTTAAAGCTGTTATATTAGGAGTGAATCTTACGGAATATTAAAGGCCAAAGATGTCATTAGGTTTACTTTGCTTTTAAGGTGGACAAGCACATCCGGAGACTGGACACAGACCTGGCCCGCTTTGAGGCTGATCTCAAAGAGAAGCAGATAGAAAGCACAGACTATGACTCTACCTCCAGCAAGGGAAACAAGAGTAAGTGTCAGTCTTAAAAAAAAAAACCACACCTTTTTTGACACATTTATCTCATATATTTTGTCACCACAGACAGTCATTTTGACAGATACAGAATCTGTCCTGGGTATTTTGAATAAAAAAGTGCAGAGAAAAGTCTGAGGTAACTGATTGTACTCTATAGTGTAGCAGTTTTAACTTTTGTCTATTATTACTATGTAGTGTTAGTATCATAGTTGTTGTAAATGTATGCATGTCAAGTTTCTGTTATTATTATTATTATTATTACTACTTCTACAAATAACAGTAATCTGTTTGTGTTCTAGGTGACCTCCGAGGACCTAAGGAGAAAAAAGTGGCTCGCAGCAGGTCAAAGGTCAAGAGCTCGGATGATGACTGCAGCCCTAAGAGTGGCCAGAAGAAAGTCAAGCTAATGCAATCGTGAGGAACACGCACATGCACATACGCAAAAAGCTTTTGTTTTAAAGGTCCCATAACATTTTTTTATGCTTCAGCCTTGGTGAAGAATTAACGCCACTTGGAGCCAGGCCCACTATGAGATTTTCCCTAGGAGGGGCCATTTCTATCGGTGTGTCCGAAACCGCGCACTACGCACTTTTAGTGCGCGGTTTTTAGGGCGTAGGGCGTTCACACTGCAAACCAA
>JBBPCW010282942.1:0-10854 GCA_037974425.1 Phenacogrammus interruptus
GCTTTATGAGGGACTGATTAGTGATCAGCTGAATCACATCTTATTTAATGAGGAAAAGTATAAAAACACTGCTGTAAACACTATGACTCTCTCCTCTCACACTGAGACCAGTTGGATGGTAAAACACTGCTAGAAGTTCCTCAAAGGTCATTATTATCGTTTTGTTTAGGAGATGTTAAGGAAATGACTTAACATCTCTTATTTTGATGTTAAGTCATTTCCTTTAAAATGAAAAAGTTCACGTATGGCTGAATGGTCGCTTTCACTTCACTTTCAGCCATGTTCTACAGTAATAAACATGACTTAGTTTGGTTCCACACTGCATGCACACACAGTTTGTGGCTGCAAACGTAAGTTCACACATATTGTCGTTTTGTCCAAAACTACAGCAACATCATCTCAATTTAATAATGCATTAGAAAAACTAGATTAGGCGCAGAATGAAACTTTTGCACGGGTGTTTAAACATGAAACGTCTTGCCATAAGTCCATGAACTGGAGACTGCTGCATGAAAGACATTTTTTGGGTGTACTGTTCTTACTTCCCTGATACACAAGCATTCATGTTACAGTAGTGAGAGAGAGGACTGGTACCTTCACTGTACACATACAGACATATCAGCAGTAGTACAGTGCTATAAATACACGCATGCAGGTAAGTGTGGTTGAGCTCCAAGAAGTGGAACCGCATATCAACATGCACCAAACTGCAAAAAAAATTGCAAGCACGGCTTTCTAGAACGGTTCCCCTGCGCTGCAGCTTTCAGTGTGACGTTCTCCGGAGGGGGGCGTGTCCAAGATCCAGCATCTCGCTTTCTAGCTACACATTCATTTACTCCCATAAAAAATTAAAACCTGACTGCCTTCTAAAATGAACCTAACTTAATGAGTGACTTAATGGAGAAATGAACTGTCCTAGATGTGAAAGTGTGGTGAGAAAAAGAGGGAGAGAACTAGACACAGAGAAAGAGAGAAAAAGAGAGAAAAAGAAAGAAATAGAGAGAGGGAAAGAGAGAAAGAGAAAGAGAGAGAGAGAGAGAGAGAGAGAAAGAAAGCGAAACAGAGAGAGAAAGGAAGAGAACGAAAAAAGGCAGAGAGAAAGAGAGGGAAACAGAGAGAGGAAGGGAGAGAAAGAAAAAAGGCAGAGAGAAAGAGAGGGAAAAAGAGAGAGAAACAGAGAGGGGGAATAGAGACAGAGAGGGAGAAAGAGAGAGAGAGGGAGAAAAAGAAAGAGAGAGAGAAAGAGAGCGGGGGAAAACACAGGGAGGGAGAGAGGAAGACAGAAAGAGAATGAGAAAGAAAGAAAAATAAAGAGAAACAAAAATGTAGAGAAAGAGAGAGCGAGAGAGAAAAAGAGAGAGAGAGAGAGAGAGAGAGGAAGACACAGCAAGAGAGTGAGGAAGAGAGAGGAAGAGAGAGAAAGAGAAAGAGAGAAAGAAAGAGAAACAGAAATAGAGAGAGAGAAAATGAGAGAGAAAACGAGAGAGAAAGACAGAGAGAGGAGAGAAAGAGAGATACAGAGTGAATTAAGGCCGGGTTCGGGTGATAGCAGTAATACATCATATCAATCAACACGGCAATAAAATACATATATTTTTTAAAAATGTAAAAATATAAAATACTATAATTTAACAACTATAAAAACAACACAGATCAACAGGTCAAAATCACCAGAGGTCATTTTATGTGGGTTTTGTCGTTAAGAACAGTCAACAGAACAGAGTGGATGTGTCTTATTTACAACCCGAGCCATCTGTTTAATGATGAATCTGTTAGTGGCTTTAACAGGACTCAGAACGCTCTCAGGCCCAGCGATCAAAACTCCCTCACCAGGATAAAACCACCACAGTGCATAGACTCAAACGGCTTTGATGAAACTGCGATCAATACTAAATATACAACTACAATGCATTTCCGGAAGCAAACTGCGAAGTGTGACATCACCGCATTCTTTGCTGTGCCTGATAACAGCTCAAATTAGCTAACTAACAGTAGTCTCAGCGCTAAAAACAAACGTTCACAGGCTGATTAGTTTTCATAAAGCACAACAAACGCTGACATTTCTTTCCTATCGTTACTGGCCTGTGAGCAGTTTTGCATATGAAACCAGTATTGGTTTCTCAGTGCAGCGTTTCTGTCATCCAGGTTCCAGTTATCGCAACGCTCTCTCTCCCTATGCAAAACAAAAGGTGACTCGTCCACGTTACAGAACTTTAATTGGTCAGAACTCAGCCCCAATCACACAACAGTACAATGGAAGGAGATATAACACACGTATCAGAGTTGGAGTGTTGCAAAATATCTTTTATCTTTTAACAGCCTCAAAAACACCTAAAACAAATGGAATAAAACGAATATATTAAAACTAATAAAACTTATACAACAATTGTGTGATTACAGATGCAAACACGTGTAATAAACTACACATTTAGAAAAATATTTTACGTTATTGTTTGTACTAACACTGATAAATAATTCTTCCACGTTTGTTTGGAGTATCTTATTGTGTCTGGGCAACCATGGACCAAACAAGGGCAAAAACACTTAAAGAGGCCAATGACTGTGTACTGCAGTCATTTCTTTAAATAATTAAATATTAATTGACTAGATGTATGGTGCAAAAAACATTTGGTTTATAAGTAGTTTCTGCTCAGTAGAATACTTGCCATTAACTGCACCCCCCTTTACCCACACTGGAGCTGAATCTGCCCTACATAGTGCACTACAGTACTGGCCCCTGCTCCCGATTTCATTTGTCAACAATCATTATTAAAAGCGCTATATAAATAAAAGCGCTATATAAATAAAAGCGCTATATGTTAAAAGCGCTATATAAATAAAATTGAATTGAATTGAATTAGGGTGAACAGCCTCATGGGCTGTATTCCAAATGATGCAATATATGGACAAAAGTATTGGGACAAACCTCTTAATTCAGGTGGCGCCTTACACCCTGACAATCTTAATGCTTCAGCAGACCAAGACATTTGACAATGTCATGCTTCGCCAGTGCACAAAGCAAGCTCTATAAAAAGATGGCTGTTCAGTGTGGAAGAACTTGACTGGCCACACAGAGCCCTGACCTCAACCCCTTCCAGCACATTTGGGATGAACTGGAACCGAGATTATGATCCAAACCTTCTCGTCCAACTTCAGTGCCTGACCTCATAAATGCTACAGAATGAATGGACACAAATTCCCACAGAAACGCCAAAATCTTATTATAGCTGTAAAGGGGGACCAACTCTATATTAAAGCCTATAGATATGAATGCACTGTGTCCATGTTGATGTGATGGTCAACTTCTTAGCTTATAAACTATTTAGTGTTGCAGTAGACGTTTAATGTTTGGGACACAGCCGTTGAGCAGTTTTGGTGACTCTATTCTATGGGAAGTAGGGAAGGTCTGTCCAAAAGGTCCCTAGATTTGTTGCTAGGTGCTTTTTTTGGCAAAGAAAGCATGCCTGAGAAGTTACTAAGTTGACGGGATGCAGTGAAACAGTCAAACACTTTTCGATAAACAGGCTAACCTCAGGCCAGAAGAGGAAGCAAGAACATCTGAATTAATAAATAACGAAGCCTTGTTGCTGCAAGGCCTCTAATTTACATTCATCTCCTCTTGACCTTGAGTCGGAGCGACTCACAGCTGCTGGAAAAACCCTCTACCTACGTCCAGCAAGGGCAATATGAGATTTTGCCCCCGGATGATATGTCTACGAACCTACGTGTAATTTTTTAGTATTGTTATTATAACTGACTGGACGCTGTCAACAATAGTGACTTCAGCCAACACTAAACACTGTTTTTTACTTCTTCTTGAGTTGTAAACCACCAACATGTATTTATGAGCTTGGCCATGTCTGGTTAAATGACAAGCTTTGTTGATTAAGTCAACAGGTCTTCTAGAGAACCCAAATATTAATACACAATACATTCTCACATGACAGCAATACACATACACACATATCACATTATCTGGGGTTACCAATGGTACTTTAAAAATGAGTCTTAATTTTAGCTGTACTTGTTTATTACAGTTGTATTAAATAAGACTTAAGAAACAGTGCTGAATTTAAAATGTGTGCTAACACTTTTTAAAGTTGATGACACATGGCCAATCTTTCAAAATAAATGACTATACAACAGAAAAAATAAACCATGAGAGCAAAAAAAGATAATGATATGGAAAGGATGATAAGATGATAGACCTTGATGCTATATTTGGAGTCTTTTCCAATTTCTGTCTGTAAGTCACATGGAGTTTATCTACTCAAACATGCACACACTATAACCGTAGTAAACACATATCCACAAGAACTAAAAACAGAAAGACTGCCTTCTTGTTGTTTTTTTTCCCTGCTTTTCTGTATCAGGAAAGTGACGAATACATGCTCACACATGTACTTTTTAACAGAAGTGGATTACAGCAACATAACACATTCCCAGGGTGGCAAAAAAGGGCAAACGTTTAAAATAAGCTGATTTAGAGAGACCATGTGAGATGGTTCAGGTTCCTGGACGCCAGTTGACCTTCTTAAAACCCAGTCTGAGAGTCTAAAAGCAGAGTGAAGAGATGGTGCTTCTTCGGTTTGTTTAATAAAATAATACAGATTAAAGAGTAATTTTATCAATTTGAGGCGTAAATTGTTAAGCTGGTAAAATAAAAAATACTATCACATTTAATCATAAATAACTTTTAACTATTTCACGCAGTGACCACAGATTTAACAGCCCCTACGCATAAACACTAATTTTGTTAGGTGCAGATGTTTTAACGTGGATAAGAAGACATGCAATAAGTTAACTAAACGAAATAAACTGCAAATAAAAATCTAACGTTGTTCCTCCCTTTAAATACCATTTTTCAAAAGAACGTTTCTAAATATGAACGACAACCGGGAACTCCAGGGAGCGGGAGACCTCCCTCAACAAGTCCGCCTATGTCGTCTCCTCCGGCGGCTAGGTTTTTACCCAATTCCTCCCCTCCCTAACTCGGGAACCACACACCCTAGAAAGTCGGGACGTGGCTCGTTCTAAAGCCCACGAGGAGCTCTTTCTCCCGCTGTCTGTTCCGGGTCTGTCCGCATCCCTCGCCGAGGAATACGGCTCCAAACCCAGGGAAGAGAAGAGGCCAGGGGACCCCCTCCTTCTTCAGTGTGGTCGTGGGAAACTTGGGCTACCTAGTTAGCCGCTAGCTCCCCAAACAAGTGGCCAAAACGGGGACAAAAAGAGACAAACGAGGTTCAAGTTCGGCTTTAAAGGAGGAAAAGGAGTTTCTGGCGTTCTTTTCGTGATGACAACCAAAATAACGTTGGTAAATAAAGCCTGGTAGGAGTGTTTTGGATGTAAAGAACAAGAGCTGCATCTAGAAACCATTCGCCACGTTTGGAAGCGTTTCATTTTTTAAAGAAATATTGTTGCTTATTTTTTTTACCTGCCTTCTCTGTCTCCAGCCCTGGAGGATGATGAGGAATTATTCACACATCATGGTGAGTCCTTCTCGTCCAGAAACGTCCATTTTTCTGCTCTGTCTACCTTCTGCCCAGATAACGGAACGAGCAGCAGCTCTGGGCTTGGTGGAGGAGGAGGTGGAGATGGTGGAGGGGCACACTGAGTTAAGGCTGGTTAGAGATTTCGGACCTGGACTTCCATTCCCTCACACTCTCCTCTCCAGGAGGTGGACCTCTAGATCTCCTGTCCACACTGCCTGTCACATGCATGCCTTAAGTGCACTCTAATCTCACAAGCCTCGCTCAATGCTCCCTTTCAGCAGCAACTGGTTGACCAGTTTACCCATTACACTATAATACGTTGTAGGGGAAAAAAGTATAGGGACACCTCTTCATTATTTATTTCAGGTGGCACCTTACTTCCAGGGAAGGACAGTATGAATGCTTCAGCAGACACTTTGATCAACTTTGTCAACCCAGTTTGGTGAAGAACATTTCCTATTCCAGCATGACTGTGTCCCAGTGCACAAAGCAAGCTACATAAAGACATGCTGGAGGAGTTCAGTGTGGAAGAACTTGACTGACCCACACAGAACCCTGACCTCAACCCCATCCAGCACCAGTGCGTGACCTCATAAATGCACTAGAGAATTAATGGACACATTTTCACAGAAACTCCAAAATCTTATGGAAAGCCTTCAAAGAAAAGGGGAAGCTGTTATAGCCGGAGGACCAACTCCATATTAAAGTCCCTGTCAGTCAGGCATCCCAATACTTTTGTCCATATTATGTTTCTCCTCCCAGCTGGGTGCCTGACCTTTTCACCCTCATCACAGCAGAGTCCTGTTCAGCCCCGAAGAGCAAACATAGCTAATGGTGGAGAAGTCTGGAGCCACTGCTCATCTCTTTCTGTTTTGCTTTAAATCACCTTTTTGGCACTAAAATACAAATACAATCTTATTGAGTAGATTCAATGAAAGAAACAGGAACAAATGTTTTACTTCGACATGATGTCACGTGCAATATCACCAATGATGTCATGAAAGACTCAGGACAGAGAACGACTCCAAACTACTATTAGTGTTATTTAGTAATTAACTTCAGGAGTATTTTTATTTATTTATCTGCAGTATTTATATCCTCCTATCTTACTGACCACAGCATTCTGTGTGTATGGTGTATCGTTCATAGTACAGAGTTTTATTTATTTTTATCTTGTTGTTAGGATTATTATATCTTCTTTTACATTGTTCTTGTCTGTGTATCTGTGCAGTTGTAGCATGAAAATTTTATCAATAAAGCTTTCTGATTCTGATCCTTGTTTAGAGCTTCAGAATGAGAAGATGTAACAATGTTTCATGGCAACATGTGGTGCTCATATCTCATCATTCCTTAAAAAAATCCAACCAAACAAAAAGAGGTAAACTGTTGTTAATATCCAGCATTAAAAAGGCAGTAAAACAGGATTAGTGTATTTAATGTCTTACCTTTGTCATATTGAGTAGATTCAATGAAACACGAACAAATGTTTTAGAGACAGGCTGCAAAGTGCCTAAAGATACAAGGAGCCTTGACAAAGGAGCTCTATCCACTCAGCATTCAGCACCACCAGTATACTGATCACCACCTGATCATCTGCTCCTGGTTCTTCACTGGTTCAGGACTTCAGTTAGATGCTCTTTGCTCTGCTTGAATGATTCATTCGTAGGTCACTGTGTGTCTTAACCAACAGAAACATTCCTCTGAAACTGGTCAGGTTCAGGGAGAGGCCCTGAAAGTCATTCAGGAAGCCTGGAGAACTGTTCCTCAAGAACAAACTTCAGTTGTAAAAGCGAACAGCTGGAGCCCTAAAAGGATTAACTGGAAAGAGGCGAAGGTAAGGAAAACGATTCAGTTCGCAACGTAATTGTTTGCACATATTCGTGTTTTACTGTTGTTCTTCACTTCAATAATAAACTACTGTGCAATAAAAAACGACAGTGTGATTTAAAAAGATAGTGTGATTTAATGCTGATTTAAAACTGTATTGAAAATAAATGAAAAGCTAAATATAAAATAAAATATATTAAATAATATGAGGGTGAGGATGGGCGGGGCTAAACTGCAGTGAGGATGGGAGGGGCTAAACTGCAGTGAGGATGGGCGGGGCTAAACTGCAGTGAGGATGGGCGAGGCTAAACTGTAGTGAGGATGGGCGGGGCTAAACTAGTGAGGATGGGCGGGGCTAAACTGCAGTGAGGAAAATCTACAGGCCTCTTTAACGTTCTATGTTTTAAACCAGATTCTCATAGTTCACTGCAGACTTATTTTCATAGTATGTAAACTATTGACGTTGTTTAAAGCTGATCTAGAGATAATTTGAAAGATTGGTGAAAGATTTTAGGGATATTAGGGAAGTTCCCTAAAATTTGAATAGACAGGCACTGCTCAGTTTTTCTCCTGACACGATATCAGGTAAAATATCCCTCTTTATGTCACTATTATAAAGAAAGCCTCAGGACAGAGAACGACTCGAAACCACTATTAGTGTTAATTAGTCAACATCTACAGTATTTATTTCCTCCTCTCTTACTGACCACAGTATTTTGGGTGAATCATTTATAGGACAGGGTCCTTTCTGGAGAGTTTTATTTTATTTTATTGTGACTTTATATTTAATTTTATGTTCTTTCGGTTATTATAGCTTATCTTACCTTATTTTACATTGTTCTTGTCTGTGTGTCTGTGCAGTAGCATGATAATTTTCTCAGTAAAGCTCTCTGATTCTTGTTTGGAGCTTCAGAATGAGGAGAAGATGTATTAACAATGTTTCATGGCAACATGTGGCGCTTATTTCTCATCATTCCTTTAAAAAAGGTAAATTGTTGTTAATATGCAGCATATGCATAAAAAAGGCAATAAAACAGAATCAGTGTTTGATGTTTAGTTATTATATACATATAACAATGTAATAAATAATACATTTTATTTCTTTAAAGGCACCTTTCTGGCACACAAGGACACCGTACAATAAAACAAGTACTACAAACCGTAAGAAAAAAATAAAATAAAACAAAAATAATAATAATAATAATAATAATAATAATAATAATAATAATAATTACAGACAAGAAAATAAATCAATAAGAATCAGAGCAAGAAAGCATGCTTGAACAGATGGGTTTTGAGCGTGGATTTAAAGTCTAATAGTGAATTGATGTTTCTGAGGTGAGTTCCAGAGCCGGGGTGCAGAGTGGCTGAAAGCTCTGCTCCCCATAGTGGTAAGATGGGCAGATAGGACAGTTAAGTGGATGGAGGAGGATGATCTGAGGGTACGAGAGGGAGTGGCAGTATGAAGGAGGTCAGATAGATATGGAGGGGCAAGGCCGTGAATGGTCTTAAATGTTAAAAGAAGCATTTTAAATTTAAATGTGTAATAAAAGTGTAAAAGCATCTGCCAAATGAATGTATTTTAAATAAGAATACCTGCAGGCTATTTGTAATAAGTCTAGCATTTACATAAAGGCCCGTCTGGACCTTCCGGCGCTCCCTGCTACCATTTTATTGGAGTGAATGCATTTAAAGGTCAGATTTCATGACGAATATTTGTGTTCACTGTTTTCTATGTGGAGTCTGCCGTGGTCTTGAGAGCTGAAGAGACCGTTCAAACAACCCCCTTCCCCCCAGGTTCCCATCCTATTACCTGATAAAATCTGCTGGCAGCATCTGTAGAAGCCGATCAATAAATATTAAATCAGCCGAGTAACTCAAACCCCCGAACCTCCCCTTTCCATCTGAGATCAGTGAGAGCTTTGTGTTTACATGTCCGGACACTAAATGAATAAATACAACTCCTATAGGCAAGCACAGACCGGGGGGAGGGGGGCGGATAGGATCAAACCCAGAGTGAGAAAACAGTTTTTTTTGCTCTTTACACCTTGCATTCAAACATAAAGGCCCACTTTATAGGTCTAAGCTTTAGAAGGCAAGAGCCACGGTACACATGGTCTATCGCCGTTAACTAGACGAAACAGGTTGTGTGGATGCTCGAGGTGTCAGACGTCACATAGAGCCAAAGTTACTGTAAAGTAAAACATGTATTAATAATAAAAACACTACTGGGTTTTTAAACTACACCCAAAATGAACACAAAGAACAAAAATGAACAAATTTATTTTATTTTAGGCTTTAGAAACAACCAGAAAAAAAACTTTCAGGATAGTCTCTGCCCATAAGAGTCCTGAGGGTAAACACCGGTTCTAGACTGTTTTACACTGTTCATATTTACTGAAATCAGAGTTTACTGATGGGTACTGAGTAGGTAGGTGTTCACTACCAGGATCAATCATACAATTCTTGTATGTTTACACTCACTCATGTCATGGGATCTGTATCTGTATCATATCCTGATTAGATTTTATCCACATGTGTTTACACGCACCTTGGGTCATCCACACTGATCTGATCATTGTAAGGAGAATATGCAAATCAGCTCATATACAACAACCAATCAGCTATGCTGCTTCTCATTTTTGTCCTATTCAGTAAACAAATGTTGCAGCAGTGTTTCACTAGACTGATTTTAACTGAATGAGAAATTGCTTTAACTCATTAATATACTGAAGGATTGATTAAATGGATATAACTGTATGGATTAATTCAATTAATTTAATTGAATGAAGAATTGATTCAATTTGGTTCAATTTAATGAAGCACTGATTAAACTGGTTTCATTTAATGAAGGTTTGATTCAGTGAGTTTAGTTCAACGAGGGACTGATTAAATTAATTGATTAATTTGAACATTTGATTAAATTAGTTTAATTTAATGATGGACTGATTAAACTGATCTAACAGCATAAATTAATTAATTAAACTGATTGAACTGAATGGTGGATTGATTAAACTGATTTAACTGAAGAAGTGATTGATTAAACTGGTTTAATTTAATGAGGGACCGATAAAGTTGATATAATGATGCATTGATTAAATTGGTTTAAGTTAATGATGGGTAGATAAAACTGATCTAACTGGATAAAGGATTGATTCAGCTGATTAAATTTAATGAAGGATTGAGTAAATTGATTTAACCGATCAAGGGGTTTAACTGCACAAGGAACTGATTCAGTGGGTTTAGTTGAACAAGTGGTTTAATGGTTTAATTCATGGTTAATTGATTATATTGGTTTATTTTAATGATGGACAGATTAAACTGAAGAAAGGATTAATTAAACTGATTTGATTTAATGAGGGCTTAATTAAACTGATTTAACTGCACCAGGGATTGATTAGACTGGTCTCATTGAATGGGGGATGTTTAAAATGATTTAATTTAATTTAAGGCTGAAGGTATATACACTACCGGTCAAAAGTTTTAGAACACCCCAATGTTTCAAGCTTTATTTAATTGAATTTCAAACAGTTCA
>JBBPCW010282963.1:0-10852 GCA_037974425.1 Phenacogrammus interruptus
TGACCTCATCTACAGAATTAATGGGAGAAAATGTTTATTATTATTATTATTATTATTATTATTATTATTATTATTATTATTATCATCATCATCATCATCATCATCATCATCAATAATAATCATCATCACACAAGACTCACACAAGCCCGTCTAAAATGGTTTTATGTCTTTTTTTTTTTGCCTCATTGTAAAAGATAATTGCTGATGCATGGTTGCAAGTCCCCTCAAACGGTTTAATGAACCTGGAACTTAGCATTTATGTATTTCACCTAATGTAGTATTTCGGTTTCATATTGTTGAACTTTGAAAAAAAATATTGTTACTGAGCCAGGAGCAGCGAGCAGCAACATCAGCCTCTGCAGTAACACAAGCCCAGTGTAACCCCCCAGGGTGGACGCTATGTGAGGGTGTAACTTGTAAACAGTGCAGGAAGGTCGCCAGAGTGCACCCTGCAGTCTTCAGCTGCCTTGACACACAACATAATGGAGAATGACAGTCACTGCAAGGGTGTATATGTGGACCACTGTTCATTGTAAGCGTTCCTTGCCTTTCTTCAGATGTGTTTCCCTCATTCTCTCTCCCTCTCCCTCTCTGCCTTCCGGAGGTTATTCCAGGGGTTAGACATTCTCTTCCTCCCTACAATTCAGGGACAGCAACATAAATAGAGCTAGATGAATACTGGAACACACACAGCTAGATGAGTACTGGAACACACACACACACACACGCACGCACGCACACGCACCTGGAGAAAGGTCATTTGTCAAACAATCAAACTGGACATTTGAGGCAAACGATTGTACAAAATATAGCATTATGTACCACATTAATTATGTATATATAGATTATATGGCAGGCCATGTATTGCGTTCTTTTGTTCTATATATTTCATTATTATTTTCTACATATTCTAATTATAACAGCCACCGACTACTTACATTTACATTGTGATTCAGGTTAACATCGAAGAGCTCACTTTTCTAGATAGAAATTCACTCCTATAGCATTAAACTGCAATAATATTGTTTGCCTACTACATGATAACTTGTGATGCACAAATAGCCCATAGAATGTTCTCGTTTATTTGACTTTAATTGGTTTAATTTTGCAAGGAAGACAAGAACTGTAATTTCATTGGTCAGTGGAGCTGTCAGTCAGTCCATCCCTTTTTTGTCCCACCCTGGCTATTTTCCCGCGATTTGATTGGCTGGTGAATTTACGCTCGCAAATATTCTGTCCAATTGTAGCTAGGACCTAATAGCCAATCATGGGTCGAAGTTGGGGCTTTTCTGAAAACGGGTCTGGAAATGAAACGACTGAAGCTGTCCGTCACGGGTTTTTCATTTTTTTCAAACGCGTTTTGATTGGCTGGTGAATTTACGCTCTCAAGTCGTCTGCCCAATCAAAGCGTGGAACTCAGAGATGAAGGCGGGGTTTGCCTGAATACGGATGAGGGACAGGGACGACAAATAACTACAATATTTCTACTTCGTGCAGTCAGCACAATTTTCCCGGATTGATTAAACAGCGACTTTGGAAGAAGCTTCAACAGAAGGATGCCGGATTCCAAAAAATTTTTCGAGAATCTCTCTGGAGCAGGGAAATCCATCGGTGTGCTCACGAGCGGAGGAGATGCTCAAGGTAAACGCGAGACTCGGATTATTCTGCACAAACCGTCACTTTCCTCTCAGAGACACACATGTGCAGAGTTAGATTGAATATGGTTCTCACGCTGTGCAGAACGATCATGCAACAGATGTCCCTCCATTTATTGCAGATGTGCAAGTCACAACTACAGCACTGCTTTCCATTCTGTCTCACAACTTACTTATACCTCTATTTAAGGAATAGGACGCATTATGTTAAATAATGGATGTATACACCCTGTTGATTTATATTATATTTTATTTTATTAAGGATATGATCATTAGATTCATAATGACTTTAATACACTTATATGGTTTGATACTACAGTATGTATTGGTGAAGGGAATTGGTGAGGCAGCTGTTGAGCGAGGAAACCCACAGAGATTTGGAAGCGCCTGCGCATGGAGCTATGAGCGCGGGACTACGTGAGGAGAGTCAAGTAGCAGGGTTGAAAGATGTCTCCCCACATTGCGTCACTGTGCAGTTCAGCTCAGCTGGTGGTTCAGTATACTGTTCAGCATTATTATTGCAGTTAGTTGAGCATCACTACAGCAGTCAGTTCAGCATCACTATGGCAGTAAGTTCAGCACCACTATAACAGGCAGTTCAGCATCACCATAGCAGTCAGTTTAGCATCACCACAGCACTAAGTTGAGTATCACTATAATTATCTGTTCAACATGATTATAGCAGTTAGTTGATTGTCACTAAAACGGTAAGTTCAACATCACTATAGTAGTCAGTTCGGTATCCCTATAAAGGTCAGTTAAGCATCACTATAGCAGTCAGTTCAACATCACTATAGCAGTCAGTTACATAACTACAACAATCAGTTCAGAATCACTAGTGGTCAGTTCATAATCACGTTTAACAATTCAGCATCACGTTTAACAGTTCAGCATCATTATAGCAGTGAATTCAACATCACTATAGTGGTCACCAATACAGCAATAAGGAAGTATCTTTCTGAGAGAGACCACTGCCTTCAGGGAACACATGTAGAATACCTGACTCCACCTTGGTAACTTGGTAATTAACTTTTTGTGTAAGTGAATATAACGTGATATATCCATGTTTGATGATTGTGGTGCTACGGTGTGATTCTAAGGTGGGTTGTTTAGCTTAGCATCACCCTTTAACCACAGTGACATCTTGGACTCTTGAGGCTTTTTAAAATATTGCTAAATATACTATACTAAACTAGAAGAATACATTATATCAAAGTGTTCTTTATGGAAGCCCAGCATTACTTGTAGTTTCAATCAGGGATCTGGTTTGAGTCAATCAGCCCTTCATTAAATTTAATCAGAAGCTGCTGATGGAATTTCACAAATCCAAACAACGGCTGGAGGAACTGAGGAGAAATCCAGAACTGACCCTGTGGTCTCTTTACATGCTCACAAAATATTAACTATGTAAACCATTATATACAGTATATTTATGCTGCTAGTTTCTCCTGTTTCCTGATGGTAGCAAGCTTGGAGGGTAAGGGCTTACTCCAAGCCTTGCACAGCAACTGCTGCAACAGACAAGCATTAGACCCTTACACTGCTAAAAACAGTCTGGTACTGGTTTGTCCTCAAGACAGTAAGAAACGCATCAAAATGTTCACCTTTCTCCCTCCATATCTCCCTCTTTCCATCTCACTCTCGCAGGAATGAATGCAGCAGTAAGGGCTGTGGTCAGGATGGGGATTTACGTTGGAGCCAAAGTCTATTTTGTTCATGAGGTATGAAAGTGTGACTGCGCATTCTGCTGAATGCTTCTTGTGTCATGTACAGCCAAACACACCTCTTA
Source organism: Phenacogrammus interruptus (assembly GCA_037974425.1). Lineage (NCBI taxonomy): Eukaryota > Metazoa > Chordata > Actinopteri > Characiformes > Alestidae > Phenacogrammus > Phenacogrammus interruptus. The sequence goes on from JBBPCW010282963.1 coordinate 3,445, forward strand.
TAATCCTGTATCCAGCTATGCACTCCTTTCTGAGTACAGGGGGTTCCCAGGTTACGGAGATCTGTTCATTCGACAGTGGTGTAACCCGATGTAACACCCTTGTCAGTAACTTATCATAACACATAATAACACAATTAAGTCACAGAAAAAGGACAAAATGACAAAAATGTATGTAAGAAAATCGTTCCGAAGCCATGATAAAGGCCAAACAAATCAACACAAATGGAACACTTCCATCCTTCCTCACTCATACTGTGTTTTCTGTGTATCCTTCTTCATGCCCCACTAAACTATTTCCCCCACGTGAGCGGCGTAACTCAAGAACCCCCTGTATATGTACAGTGCTGCCTGTAACATTCACGTCACGTGTCTACTACCTACTCATTAACTAACCGACTTTCACGCACATTTTTAATAAACCTGTCCTTTTTGTATGGAAGGCCATTTCTGCTTGGGACGAAAGCCATACAAGGCAGATTTTTCACCGCAGAAATGGCAGCATGTAGTCAGTCTCAGTAAACCAAAGGCTGCAGTTCATAAAAATTATCTCCTCACAGTACTTTGTGTTTTGAGAAACAAACTCAATACATATGCAATGTGTACCAAATTGCAACCACAGGGAGGAGCCAAGCCCAGTCATGAAGAGTGACCAGACGGCCGAACCCAGTAAAACTGCCCAGGGCTGCATCTCTGCATCTCTTGGATTTGCTGACTCCCACTGGCCACTCTACATATCTATTAATAGTACTGTTGGGGGCATAATATGCACAAATGTACAGTAACTGGCTCTTTATAATAAAGTGCATATTTTCATTTTCTTTCTCAAGTTGTAACACTTACTTGAGAAACTTACTCTTAAATGCCAAATGTGGTTCGTAACCCAAGTAGATTACTGACATACACTTTGACAACAGACAAATATCACACATAAAAATACAGTTGTTATTGTAGTGCATATATCATTGCTGCTGTATATACATACCATACATACCTACTTTTGTGACATACACACATCAATGGCAAAATGTTTATAAAACCCACAGTGTTTTAACATTTAAATATGCAGTTTCTAACCTAAAGTGTATCAATATTAAGGCTGAGAGTGCTTTTTTATGCAGGGTTATCAGGGCATGGTGGATGGAGGTGACAACATCAAGGAGGCCACATGGGAGAATGTCTCCAGCATGCTGCAACTGGTCAGTGCTATATTTATATTCAAAGTGTAAAACAGGTAAAGGAGCTTTTGGCTGACGCTCTTATCCAGTGTGACTTACAATCATTAGTTACAGAGACAGTCCTCCTGGAGCAACTGAGGGTTAACTCTCTTGCTCAAGGACACAATGGTAGTTGATGGGGGGTTGAACCTGCAACTTTGTGGTCATCAGGTTCACAGGCAAGTGTTTGCTGACTAGGCTACTACCTCGCTGTACACGTATTGTGTGTGTGTGTGTGTGTGTGTGTGTGTGTGTGTGTGTGTGTGTGTGTGTAATGGTGTGCAGGGTGGGACAGTGATTGGCAGTGCCCGCTGCAAGGAGTTCCGGACACGGGCGGGCCGCCTGCGTGCCGCTCGGAACCTGGTGAGACTCGGAATAACAAACTTGTGTGTGATTGGTGGAGACGGCAGTCTGACCGGAGCAAATCTGTTCAGGGAGGAGTGGAGCGGCCTGTTGGAGGAGCTTGTGCGAACAGGTAACTCAGCTCAGTAGATTAGTAATAGCATGTTCCAGAATGTTAAAATGACCATAAAACATAGAGGGCAGCATAAGAAAATACAGAAAATGAGGACATGAGTAACACAGATGAGTGGCAAGGTTGTGTCTCAAATGACTAATTAAAATACAGGCTCCTGCACATAAATAGCAAATGGACACAATGGACACTATATGGGCACATACTTGAGGTTGCAGGATCAACATTGGTCTCAAATATGAAAAGTGGCATTAAGTCACTTGGTTGAGATTCAAGAATCCATATTGTGACCATTGTCAACATCTTTTTATGCCCTAGAATTCATCAGGTCTCTAAGAGGAATATATCTAAATGACCACTGTTCTGATTGGCTGACCTGTATTGTGGCTCCATATTCATCAAGTGATTGGAACAGAAATAGTCTTCATGAAACATTTGTGAAACAATCATGGTGATTTCTTTGGTCGTGGCTCCTCAATGGTGGTCCTGTGTTATGCTGTGAGAAAACATAGTTTGTGGGAAAACACATCATACCTCTACGCACCTTCACACACACCATTTAAGTTAGATGGTGTGTATGAAGGTGTGTACATGTACAGTGTGTGAAGGTGTGTGAAGGTGAGTCGATGTACAAGAGTGTGTGCGAAGGTGTGTAGATGTACGATGATCTAACATCTACACACTATCACACACTATCATACAGCTTTTTAACCAAGTAACTGCTGGCTAAGTTACACACCTTAACAAACCCTGTCAAAGAGAAAAAGCAACCCGAGATTAATACCCAAGTAAGGAAAAACAGTAAAACAGTTATAAGGGTAAGTGGCTGAGGGATTTGTTAAGGATGTATAAGAGATGCTGGGAGGACTGACTAGTCGCCAAGATGCTCCTTAAAGAGGTGGGTCTTCAGACGACGCTTGAAGACAGTGAAGGACTCCGCAGATCTGACTGCAAGAGGGATTTCATTCTACCACTGTGGGCCCAAGACCGAAAACAGTCTAGATGCTTGTATTCCTCCTCTTTTGAGCAACGGAAGTTCAAGGCGAGCGGTACTTGATGCCCTGAGAGGAACGAGAAGTGACATGCTGCTTGATCAGTGCAGACAAGTAAGGAGGTGCAAGTCCATTCTTAGCCTTGAAGGCAAGTGTTAAGGTTTTGAACTTAATGCAAGCAGCCACAGGGAGCCAGTGAAGGTTCTGTAGTAGAGGTGTGGTGTGTGAGAATTTAGGAAGACTGAAGATTAACCTCGCAGCTGCATCTACATCTACACACCTTCGCACACCGTCTAACATCCACACACATTCACACACACCATCTTACATTTACACACATTCACACACACACACACACACACACACACACACACACCGTATATCTACACACCCTCACACACACTCTGACATCTACACACATTCACACACACACACACACCGTACATCTACACACCCTCACACACACCATTGTACAATCTACATATATGTCATACCCAAGTTTATCAGATCCATGTCACATGGTGTGATTTGTGATAATGTAAAAGATTGCTGAATTTGTACAGTCTGTAGAAGGCATAAGACAGCTTGTCCCATTCTAAGGGATGAAGAGAGGTTGGAATGTGGTCATGGAATCACTTGTTACTGTTTTTGGGACATGAACCCACAGACATGACTGTGTAAGAATACAACACTGTTGTTGTTGTTGGCTTCAGTGTTATTTTGGATGCTAGAAGATAATACTGAAATATATGTCTTTCTCTGTTGGATATATTTTTTTCCTGCTGTGTGTCCCTGTCTCAGGTCAAATAGATGAGCAGGCGGCTGAAACACACTCTGCCTTGCACATTGTGGGCATGGTGGGTTCCATAGATAATGACTTCTGTGGAACAGACATGACCATCGGCACCGATTCTGCTCTGCACAGAATCATAGAGGTGGTGGATGCTATAATGACCACAGCACAGAGGTACATACATATATACACATGCAAACAACAAACAGAACCAAAGCCCCAGGCATTCAGAGGTAAACAGATGTAATATTCAGAGTCATGCATGAATGCTTAAAGGCATATACAAAGCTCCAGCTACACACATGACATAGGCATGCCAAACAAAGAACCACCTTAGACTCAGCCATTTGTACATAATTCCCTGTTTGACATAGAACTATGTGCACTATTTAGGTATAAAAGCAAGCAAAGCAAAGATCAATTGGGGTTCAGCAGAGGTGCTCATGCACACTTACTTTAATACACTAGGGGTTGGTTTCCCGGACAGGGATTAAGCCTAGTCCTGGATAAAGTAGTTCTGTGAATGGAGATTTTCCATTGAAAAGGAAAGGGTAGTCCAAGACTAGGCTTAATCCCTCTCTGGGAAACCGACCCTAGAAGCCCACAATAATCATGTTCATGTGTGGTGTTTGGTTTTTGTGATCTATAAGTTCTGCTGAGTGGTGATAAGTATTATAATGATTTTGTCCGTTGTGTTTGTGCTGTAGCCATCAGAGAACATTCGTCCTGGAGGTGATGGGGAGACACTGCGGGTGAGGCTTCGCATGTCAAATGTATTGGAAGATTGATATAGATTCGATTTGATATCTCGATGCATTATGATGCATCCCATCAATTTTCTACATTACTTCACATCAGGCCGGTTCTAGACATATTTGAGGGGCAGACAGAAATGTGAAGGGGGCACATGGTGGCGATGGAGGCGGGAAAGGGGTGGGGGGGTGGCGGGGGTGGGTGTGGCGAGGCTCTGGATAACTGTTTTGGTCATGTAATTAGATTGCACAAACAGAGCACGGAGGGAAAGACCGAACAAGAAGAGAAAACTCATTTATGGCAGTTGATTTTTCAGCTACTGTTGTAAATTTTGTCCATATTCAGTTTGTGGGTAATTGTGGGTAATGTTAGTTTAAGGGGGCATTTGCCCCTCTTGCCCCAGTGTAGAGCCGGCACCGCTTCACATTATGTTTTCAAATACAAGCGCTGAGATGTAAGCTCCCCTTTCAATTCACGGAAAACGGAGAATGTAAACAATAATTGGTTTAAGAGTGGACCTTTCTGATCACATCTTTGGTTGTGGGGGAAACCTTTTTTTGTGTGACACGCTTACACATTTTTGGCTGGTGCACATGAGTAATGTCAGTGAGTTGAGAGTTACCGCTACCCAGAGTAGCGCTGTACTCAGATCAGGCAGCCACAGTCACTACCGGGGCCATTTTTTAACTAGATTTTTAAAGCCGCTACCAGAAAATCAATGTCATTATGATATAATCAGTTATGTTCTGCCACTACATCGATGCAGAACCATCCATGCATGCCTCGTGATGCATCGATTTTGTGCTTAATTTCAACACCTCTTATAACCATGCGATTTCTGCGAGTGAACAGTAGCAGTAGAATGACTCGTACTGAAGAGCTTAGTCACCTTTGCTATAAGTCATTCTGTTCATTTCTAGCCCTGTTAGATCTGTCAGGTGTCCACATACCTTTGCCTGTACACTGGAGTGCTTTTGGGGTATGAGTATGCGCAAAACGTTGTTGCTTCACTTAAGTGACACATGTTGAAACATTCATGTTGTATAAGTGATGGAGAATTGATTTGTTTACTATTGTAATCAACATTGTTAAAGTATTGGTTTATTGAATATTGATTTTAAATATTAATTAAACTATTTATGTGTGTGTGTGTGTGTGTGTGTGTGTGTGTGTGTGTGTGTGTGTGTGTGTGCGCGCGCGTGTGTATGTGTATGTATATGTGTGTGTGTGTGTGTGTGTGTGCGCGCGCGTGTGTGCATGTGTAGATATCTAGCATTAGTAAGTGCTTTAGCGTGTGGTGCCGACTGGGTGCTGATTCCTGAAATGCCTCCAGAGGATGGCTGGGAAGAACAGATGTGTCAGAAACTATCAGAGGTAACAAACACAGACACACACATTCAGATACACACACATAACCTCATGTATGGACATACCCACTCTTACACAACAGAACCTATTTACACTTCCTGCAGGAAAGAAAAATCAATCATCGTAGTTTCTCTTAGACAATAGTGACATCACATGAGCCTTTTGCTTGCATATGGACTTTTGGCCTATATTTTCAGAGATTTTATTTTATCTTAATAAAATCCCACTTTGTGTTCAAATTGACCATTAATGTTCATGCCTGCAATTAAACAAACAGAAAAAGTCTCAATACAAACTCCAAATATGAAACAGTTTCTCATACAGGACTACTAACCCGATCAGCTTTGATGCTGTAAGTATGAATGAGTTTTATATCTGAGTGAAACCAAATGTATTATTGAACATGGGACATTTTCTAACAGACAACAAATCTAGCAACATTTTTGACAAATCTTAGCTACTTTCTGTACAACTTTTTCGTCATTATTCCCTGCAGATTAAACTAAACCACCACTTGGTTGGGAAAGGAATGATCTGCGCATGTTGGGGCAGTGTAACTGTCACAGTGCTTTGGCTAGATCACTGCTCTATTTTGTCGGTTTAGCATGCAAGGCAGCATTCCCTGGTTCCAGTATAGGCCAGAACACCAAACGCACAGAGACGATAAAGGGTGTTTTGACTCCATACTTTATTCAAAGGTCGGTGGCTGATACTGGTGGCAACAAATACAGCCTCCTGCTTGATGAAATTACAGATATCAGTGTCTTCAAGTGTCTGGCCGTTGTGGTTAGTAATTGTTTTTATTTTGATTTTAATGCGTTGTGACGTGATTTATATAATTTATATGCAAATGGCGTGTGTCATCATCTAGCAACATCTAGTGACTTTCTGGGTAAACTTCAGCTAATTTCTGTAGGAGATAGTTGTCACAGTGGTTAGACCCGGCCCCCGTGATTTACCTTGGGGCAAGGACCAGGCTGGAAAGCAGGTATCCATGCTGTGGTTGACTTTATTTATAAACAAAATTAGAAATTAAACCTGGCACCATGGCTACAAACAAGAATGAGAACGTGGCATAAGCAAGACAGAATGACTAGAAACGAGACACATAACTAGACGTAAAATGAGGCGATGGACAGATAACAGTGGGCTACACAAACAGAACTTAAATACAGACAGAAATCAAAGAAGAAACGCAAAACAGGTGAAAACCGGAAACAAGGAGGAAAACAGAACAGAATATCAAAATAAAAGACCCAAAAACAACAGAAAAGCAGTGGCCCCTACTGGCCACTGGCCAAATCGTGATAATAGTTGGCAAGACTGCCCACACCAGCAGGGTCTCATGAATGCACTTCTGCTAATAGTTACAAATTCCATGCATATGAAGTAAAACTAAATGTTTTCTATTAAATACCATGGCAATTTGATTCATTACTTCTCATGTATATATGAAGCAGTGTGTGTTTATTTGTGAACTATTGCAGTGTGAGCTGTGTAAAAAATAAGAAATGCCTCAGTAGTGTTTGTATAGCAGCTATTCTGTCCTGTATTCCAGCAGCTTCACTCCTGATTCAGTTTCTGGTGGGATGAAACCGGGTCACACATGCACACACTCTGCTCTTAACATCAGTATTTAAATTTTGCAGTGTAGGAGTGTTGTGTAGTTTAACATTTGCAAGGTATACTAAATTATTTATTTGTATTATTTTTTGTTTGGAATTTTGAATCAGCTGTGGTTAATAGTGTACAAAACAATAGTGACCTACACAGACACACTCTCACAAATTACAAAAGCAATGGCCAGGAAAAA
>JBBPCW010282985.1:0-10852 GCA_037974425.1 Phenacogrammus interruptus
TTCTTCCTCCGTTTGTGGCGCCCCCTGGATGGATGGCGCCCTTAGCATTTGCCTATATTGCCTATGCCACGGGCCAGTCCTGGGTCGGTGCCTTGCTCAAGGGTACCTCAGAGATGCTTAGCAGTCTTGGGAATTGAACCCACAATTTCCTGATCTCAGTGCAAAGCCCTAACCACTAGGCTACCAGCACCCAGCATAACCCCAGCGAATGTAGGGGGGTTACTGTAATCCTTATTTTTGCATGCATGAGTATTTACTGGTGTACAGCTCAGAGAATGGGGCCACCCATACCAATAGGATATATGTTCTCTTTATATCCTATACAGATTCTACAACAGATTCTAAGGCTAAAATAGCCTGCAGCAACTACAAGCTACACCACATGGAACAGCACATGACATAGTAACCTGTGCCGTTCTGCACAAAGGCAAGAGTGCAAGCTAAGCACTGGTAAGATGGTTTCAATTAAAGACCACACAGATGGTAGAGCAGTGAATACATGCAAACACATAAGATGGCTGACCAGTATTACTAACAATCTGCAATTGTAGTTTAGTTAATTTTTTTACCTTCCTAATATGAAAAAAATGTTAAATATGAAATCTTTTTTAAACCTTTCTTGTTCAGCCCGAGGAAGGTCTAAATTAACGGGTTTACAAAATACATTAGCTACATTTAACTGTTTTACTTGCTTTTTAAAATATAAATTATTTTTATTTTTCTCTTTAAAACATCCTGTACTGAAGATCTGCTTCAGTTTCTTGGCATAAGTATCCCTTTATGATTAAGGAAACACTTTATTTAAGACGGTAATAAATTAGACCAATACCAATTGTATTAATCTGTTGTTTACTGCACAATTACTACTCACCTGTTCTTTTGCAACATGTGAGCACTGGATGAGAGGAAAGGACATTCTACACCTTGTTCTTCCAGTTCTGGTATGCAGCAAATAATGGATGAGGTTACAATGTAGGTCACAAAAATACTTTCCATTGATTCCTTACAGCTGGTATTTCAGAAGAGACAGAAACTGTTTCCTTATGCTCTTGTGGGGACCTGAATGGCCCTGCTGTCTCTGCAGATGAGAATTAGTGCTATTGAATGTTACAAGACCTAAAGGGACAATCATGCAATCTTAACTCCTGGGAATAATAATCTCATGGGATGTTCCACCCCTATCTCTAAAACTACAGTCTATCTTCTGTTCTGGTCCAGTGCAAGCTCCTCTGCAGGAGTGAGAGTTGTTGCAAGCAGCCTCCACTAAAAGCAGTGCCTGCAGCTTTCTTTTATGCTACTGAAATATTTATAAGTATTAGTATTTATTTTTCGTTCATGTAAAAAGATTCCAAAAGCTGTGCACTTACCATTCTGAATTATATATATATATATAATTCAGAATCGTAAGTGCTGGGCAAAATTAAATTAAATAATTTAAAAACAGTATATTGCGCACTATATGGACAAAAGTGCAAAGTGCAATAACATTTGGTTTGCAAATACTTTAAACAAATAAGCATTTTAGTGAAAATCTGGTCATACGTGAACACACCATGAAATACTTCCTCTGCATTTAACCCATTCACCAAGTTATGCAGAGGGGGCAACCATGAACACAGCGCCCAGGGAGAAGTGTGTGGGGACGGTACCTTGCTCAGGGTACCTCAGAGGTGCCTATCGGTCTTGGAAATCGAACCCAGACTTTCTGATCACAGGGCGAATATCCTAACCACTAGGCTACCAACCGCCTAACAGTAGTGTTCCCATTAACACCATTGCAATGATTGCTCTTGTGTTCTTTTTCGAGCTCTTTGTCCTGTTCGCACATGGCCTTGTGTTCTGTTCTGTTCTTTTGTTGCACCATGGTCCTGGAGGAATGTTCGTTTTTACTATGTACTGTGTGTAAATGGCATAAATTACAAATAAAACTTTCTTGACCTAAAATGTCAAGAAAGTTTTAAGTGTTTCTTGACATTTTAGGTCAACTATTATAGCAGCTGCACAGGCGAAGCAACTCCACATGAAAGTCATGTATCTAAATGCAGTGTCATTAATGTCTCTGTTGGTGTAATGGTCAGGCGCCCAATACTTTTGTCTACGCAGCACTTTAGGTTTCAGCTGGTTTTCGCGGAGGTCAGGCATCCCATTACTTAAGTAATGGACATAAGTAATGGACATATAGGATCGGTTTCCCAGACAGGGATTAAGCCTAGTCCTGGATTATGTAGTGCTGCGAATAGAGATTTTTCATTGAAAAGGAAAGGGTAGTCCAAGACTAGGCTTAATCCCTGTCTGGGAAACTGACCCATAATGTTTAAATTAGTTGGTCTAAAAAAATATTTTTTGAACCCAGTAGGTTTCTACCAAGCTCAGCAGGTTCCTTTCTGTCTTTTAAAGGCTGATGAGCAATTTTTGTAATTTATTTTGAATCTTTACACATTTTTCCTTTCATGTAATTGACTGGAATGGCTGTTTTATTATTACATGTGTTATGTGAACCTTGGTTTGAATTAGCAGATAAAAGTTTCACCTGGGTTGTGTTAGTTAGTGGAATCCTCTTAGCTTGGAGTGAACTGTTTGGCTAATTCAAGCCAGACTATGTTAAATAAGTGCATCTTTTCTAAGCTGGTGTGAAAGAGCCCCTGGACTTAAATAAACCAAACCTGCACTTGCATCCTTTCTCTGACTCTGATTTAAGACTAAGATGTTTGTTTTGTGTATTTGCATTTGTGCATTTATAAATGTCCTATCTCTGAAATGTTTAAAATTGTGATTCACAAAGTTGGATCATATATTGATCCCACCAGCTAATTTGACCACATGACCATGAAACTCAGATCACAGGAGGAAATCATTCTGCTGCCCAATTAGAGCATGAAATACTCTGTCATATTGCCAGGAGTGTAAATTGACTAGGCCAATCGGTTTGCAGGAGGAAAAAATCCTCCAGCCAATCAGATTGCACTCTACTGGTTAATCTCATTGCAGGAGGGAACATTTCACTAGCCAGTCAGAGCCTAGTGCAACTTTCCAATCAGAAGAAAAGTCCAGTTCACGTGGCCAATGTAGATGGCCAATTAGATCACAGGAGAGAACATTCCTCAAGCCAGTCAGGATCAAAAGAGCTTTGCATTTTGTCCTGCCTGCCTTTAGTAGTGGTGTGCGATACCACAAAATTTGGTATCGATCCGATACCAAGTAAATACGGAGCCAGTATCGCCGTTACTGATACCGATACCGATCCTTTTTTTTTTTTTTACTTTTTAATAAGGTGGATGCATCATCAAATTGCTAAATCTGAATGAATTTGCCTGTCCTTTAAGTGTTTTTTGATTATTCCTTTGAATTATTAAGTAATTAAAACCCAGCACAGAATTTGAGCAAAGTTATGAATAGAAAAATACTTTATCGTAATAACAATAACAATATAATAATAATTTTTTCTTAAAAAAGAAAGAACACAAAATGCTCACACCAAACTACAATACAAATAAACAATAAATAAAACAATAAGTATTCAAAATAAATTTAAAATAAACAATTAATGAAAATACAACAAATAAAGTGCAATTAAAACACTCCCCAAAGAAATATAAAGTATTAAATCTATAGCACATCTGTTGCTGAAACATAGTAATCATTACAGTTAACACAAAAGGGTAATTATATTAAATCAAATCTGAGCCATATTATATGCAATGTTTTAATTTCAATTCCAGTAAATTTATTCATTTAAATAACACCTTTCAGAGGGATAAATGTACTGTATCTAGGTCGTAGCATAACTTATACTTTTTGAGTTGGCAAAACTCAAAACATGACCAGCTGCATTTATTAATATTAAAATTAATATTAATTAATGCTGAAGATTACTAAAATATTACTTTCTCCACAATTATCAGCCTTTTTACATATGAGAGCTGGCTGAAAATAAAGACACACCTTTTCCTCTCTGCCACTCCTCTGTTCTCTGCTCTGTCTCTCTCTCTCGCTCTAGTTCTCTCTCTCTGTGTGTGTGCGCGTGCGCGCTGCTTTCTCGTGTGCCTGGCTTGCTTAAGTCACGTGACAGTACATTAAACACAGGAGGGAGAGGAAGAGCAGAGTGTGCTCCGTGCTGTGACTGGAGAGGCACTTTAAAGTACCGGCACTAAAGTATCGATCTTAAGACACTGGTATCGATCAATATCAATACTAACTTTGATATCGATAGTATCGATATTTGGACCGATCCGCCCACCACTAACCTTTAGTACTCTTCCAGTGTCTCTGTTTTTGTTCTTGTGTAGCACCATGATCCTGGAGGAACATTATTTCATTTCACTGTGTGCTGTGCACCTGCTCGAAATTATAATAAATCTACTAGACTTGACTTTGATAATTTTCACCTGACAGTTCAGCTAGACAGTGCAACTTTCATAGCACTTTTATAACATTTTATAATCAGTTACAGCACAGAAAAGTTGATAATGAAGGTACTGAGAATATTTAGATTGAAATAAGATAAGTGTAATAACAAAACTGCAATATAAACAAATGCAATAATAGCAGCATATGATGAGGTAATGAGATTAAGCTGTTAATTGCACAAATGCAATTCAGGGCAGAATTTCTTTAGAACTTAAAAAGCTCACCAAGCAGTTTGTGGCCTGGTTCAGTAATTAGCCCATGTGATCAGAAGGTATTGAGTTTGAATCCTAGGACTGCTAATGGTGCCACTGAGGTAACTCTGCATGCTGTGTCTCTGGCTGCCAGCTGATTCACTAGGTGAATGGGTTAAATACAGAGAAATAACACAGATCACCCTGTGTGCTGTGCTGTAATATGGTGTGCTCATGTGTGATGAGCCACTTTACTTCTGCACCAATAGACCTCACTATGTGTACATCAATTGCCAAGTATTTTGAATCTTTTTATTACATCACTTTGCTTCTTTTTTGACTGAGCCAGCATTAAGTTTACATAATATCACTAATATAGCTAATATAGCCCTGTAGTTGCTGTTGCGAATGGTTATTGCATAGCGAGTTAGCTTACAGCAAAATAACTACTAAATTATGGGCCAAAGGAATTTACTTTACCTAGTAATAACCAAGGACCAAATACTTCTCTGGAATAAGAGATTTAATTCAGTGGACTAATTTTGTGTTTGCTGTTTTTTTGTAACCTTTTTTTTTAACTTTTGGATATTTTTGGAAATTAATTAGCTTACCCAAATCAGTGCAGTAATTGTTTTAGGACTGAGAGTTAGTTGAGGAGCTTTTATTTTGAAATGCTTCCTCAGTCCATGCCGGGAGGTGAAAAGATGTTGAGCAGCAGCTACTCGCTGCTCAAAGTACTGGATAGTGAAATATGTGCTGCTGTCAGAGAGCTCAGACTATGAATGTCATTTTAGCATTGGAAGCGTCGTTATTTAGTTAAGGTGTTTGCTTCATTGCAGGTTTAAGAGTTTCCTTAGAAAGGGTTTGTTGATAACATGCTAGTTAGCTTTTCCTGAGGCGCTAAATTCGAATGTCAAGGTAAAGTTAAAATGAAATATAGAGCTGCCATACCCCGAAAGACTACTTTGGAATTAAAATTCATTGCACATTTGGCAGGAGCTTGTAAGCTTTTAGGCAGGAGCTAGTAAACATATTAGTCCTTCTAGTCCGTCAGTTTTGTTATTGTTTTTGTAAAGAGCCTAAGATGCTTCGAAGGAACTTAGCATCCAAACTGTACAAGGAGCCACCCACAGATGACGATTCAGATGACCTGTAAGTGTTGTTATTCATCATTCTCGAGAAGTTCATACGTTATATTGGAAAAGTTACCCATTTCATATAAAAAACGTTACACTAATGGCAGCAATAGGAGCACACTGTATGGACTAAGTATTGAGACGCATGACCATTGCACCAACAGGGACTTTATTGTCATTGTATTTATGTACGTAGAATTTAATTTGGAGTTGGTTCCTCTTTTGCAGCTATAACAGTTTCCACTCTTCCTAGGGTGCTTTCCACAAGATTTAGAGTGTTTCTGTGGGATGTGCCCATTCGTTAAATAGAGCATTCAGGACCTTCCCCAAACTGTCCACGTCAATGAAAGCATGGCATTGTCCAAAATGTCTTAGTATGCAGAAGCATACCTAGCCGAAATTCTGATAAACCAGCATGTCCCAATACTTTTGTCCATATAGTGTAGCTGCATTCAATAATTAGAAGATGTGACAGTTTTCTTTTGGACATTGATGTAGTAGTAATTGTAACAGTGTAATTGATGTGACTGACAAGAGGATGTAAGCTGTCAGGCCGTATCTCCAGGTCAGATCGCCCAGTGAGTGAGGAGGAACCGGAGGAATGGGTACCAGAGGTGAAGGAGAAGACCAAAGGAAGAGGCAGGAAGAGGAAAGATGAAGGAGCTGAGAAGAAACCTGCTACAAAACGAGCAGCAAAACCTAAAGAGCCCAAACCTAAAGCTGTGAGAAAGCCTAGAGCCCCAAAAGCCCCTAAAGTTAAAGACAATGTTTGTGAAGAGAAAGGAGAAAAAAGTGATGGGACCGTCCAGCAGACGGAATCACTACAACAAGTGAGGGTTAAGGAGGAGGTAAGCCCAAGCTTGCGTGTGTTCTGATGACAGGAGACCACCTGCTCCTATGTGAGGCTATGTATTTAGGAGATGTATTTAGGAAACTTTATAGGTCCACCTTTCTAATCAGAGGATATAGCCCAAGGGTCTAAACTTATCTAAACTCCATGTGTAATGAACATGTTTTAAATACTTTTATTTAGATAATGTCATTATCAAATATATATAAATGCAAATGTGATTAAAGAAGAATTGCAACAGGACAAAAAATTAATTTTTAGACACTGCTCACTGGTGAGTTGTGCTATTTATCAAACAGGTTTGCAGGCTACTCATGTAGTCCTTGTCACTCTGTGTTATCCATCATCTATCCTGTATAGTGGTCTGTGACTTGATATTTTAAGGAGATGCACAACTCTCATCCAACGATGCTTTTATACACACCACCTTGTCAGTGATACAGCAAATTGTCAGCCACAAAAATATCTGTTCTGTAGCGGCCCTGTGTTCAGGGTAGAAATTGACCAATGATGGATAGGATAAAGGATTGGGGATAAATTAAGCATGACCACAGGTGAGCTGTGGTCTTATTTTTCTACTATATGGTGCACATAAAAATGACTTTTATGTGTTTGAGAACATGTGTTTCATATAAACTGATCAGCCATAACATTAACAGCCATGGGGTGGTGCTGGCTTAGCGGGTAGGATACTTGCCTTTGGACCAAGAGGTCATGGGTTCGAATCCTACCTGCCGCACACCACCACTGGGTCCCTGAGAAAGATCCTTAACCCCAAGTTGCTCCAGGGAGACTGTCCCCGCCTTTGGATAAAAGCGTCTGACAAATGCTGTAAATGTAGAACAACCAAACAGCCTGTCTGATATTGTATAGTACCCCATTGTTCCACCAAAACAGCTCTGACCCATTGAAACATGAACTCCACAATCTCCGACTGTAAAGGGGTGTAGTGAGCAGTGTTAAGGTTGGTGGTTCATGTCAGAGTAAGATCCACATAAATATTTCCAGCAGAATGTTACCTTATTTCTATAGTGCATCCTGATGCCATCTGTTCCTCAGGTAAACAAAGCAAACACTGCTGCCTGTCCACATGATATGGAAAATAAACATGATTTATCAGACCATGGTGAATGTGCGCTTAGACAAGTCTTTGGCTACGCAGCCCCATTTGCTGCAAGCTGTTCACTGATCTCCTTCCTTGGACCACTTTTAGAACACCCCACAAGATATGCCTATTTGAGGTGCTCTGGCCCAGTCATCTAGCCGTCACAATTTGGCCCTGTTGACTTAAAGCACAACATATTCCATTCACTGACAGGTGCTACTGTAACAAGATAATCAGTACTAGTTACTTCACCTGTCAGTGGTTGTGGCTGATCAATGTGTACGTGTGTATAAATATGTTCTGTCTTTTTGATGATTGTATTGTCAAATATCAACAATGTCCCTGTTGCCAATTGATTTGTTTTGCAGAGGCAATCCTTTAGCATGGACAAGGCATTCAGTAACCCCACTGCACCCACAGAATTTATGCTGGGTGATCAGGCATCATCCAGTAAACAGGTTGCTAAGGTAAAGAAAGAGGAACCAAAGGATGACTTCACCTTTGATGAGCCTGCGCAAAAGAAGCAGAAGACTACAAGTGCACCGCAAGGCCGACCAGTCAAGCTGAAGCCTGGGAATTCTTTAGGGGATGACTTGCAGATGAACTGGAATCTCATTCAGGTGGGGCTGTGCATTACAGTTGTAAAGTCCCAAGGTTGTATTTTATTATTATTCATTTTAATAATTTACAGCATGCTGTGATTTTTTAAAAAATAGATGCAGTGCATTGGAAAACAATCCATCTCTACTGCTTTTTGGGGATTTTTTGCCTCTACTCTATTACTTTTTTTCTGTTGTTTGCTCTGCTGCTTTTTCTGATGTTTAACTGTTGCTTGACTGGTGTTCAGGTTTTAGCTGAGAAGACAGGAGTGGAACAGTGGGTTTGTGGGAACATTGTTCATCTGTTGAAGGAAGAGAACACCATACCTTTCATAGTGCGCTACAGGAAAGAGCTGATTAACCACATGGATGCTGATGCTGTAAGGGATGTGCAGCTTGCTGTGGAGGATCTTTGGTGAGTGTGCAGAATGAAAGAAAAATGTAAGCGCAGTGAATTATTGAGTTGTTGAAGTTATTATGGAAACATTTTTGGTGATAACATGAACCGCAGGAAACACGTACGTGTTCCAGAAGTTAGCCCACAGCTGAGATAGGTTTGGGGTTCCATAGCACTGTCCTGTAACACCTCTTCATTTGTTTTAAGTCATACAAAACTAAACTGTCTTCCAAGGTGAAAGGAGGCAACATTTGGGACCATAGCTATAAAATTGCATGAACTGATAATAAGAAATTTGGCTGGATTTTGTCACCAGAACATGCTCAGTTGATAGTATTAATGTGTGAAACAACATGCTGTTTTTATTAAACATTTTCATGATTTTGATCACAGCCTTACAAAGAAGAAAACTTGTTGCTGGAAATGTTTTGAACAGTAGATGGCATTAGAGATTACTTCTTTTTTTATTGTCTATGTGTCTGTATGTGTGTTTTAGTTCAGTAGCAAAGAAGAGTCAGTCCATCGCCCAAACACTAAAGAAGGAGGGAGTTCTGACCTCAGAACTGGAGCAGGCCCTGAGGAACTGCAGAAGTGCTGATGAGCTGGATCATGTGGTTAGAACACAGTCTGCTTCTTTGATCAGCATATGTTTGGTTTATTTGCTTTACCTTCAACAGCTTTTAATACCTTAAAAATAGCGAAATGTCAACTTAAAAAATAGTATTAGTAATATTTAAATTAGTGTTGTGTTGTTTACAGTACATGCCGTATAAGAAGGGCAGTAAGTTGTCAAAAGCACGGCGTGCAAAACAGCTGGGTCTGGAGGCCCCGGCTCTAGCACTGCTGCAGTCTCCTCAGACGCTGGAGCTGCGTTCCTGGATAAAACCCAGCACTGAAGGTACTTCACTCAAACGCTGCATGACATTTTATAATTTAACTGGTTCTTATGCATGTTTATGCCCTTTGAGCATGATCTAGATCTGAGTGTATAAGCTTGCTTTACATTTTAGTGATGCTCTATAGGCCCATTAGGCCACATTAGATTTGGACCAATGGCCTGTCTCAATTTTACTTTCGCGGCCCAATCAAAAGCCTTTGCAGCCCATCAGTGGTCCGCGGCACAGTGGTTGAGAAACCCGGCTCTATAGTAATCTCGTGCTTTTTTCCGTCAATGCTTTGCTTTCCCCGATCTGCACTTAAAGTAGCAAAAATGTATGGGCCACTAGAGGGCAGCAGAGCACTTTGAGTGCAACTAATCTTGTGCCTGAGATTGAACAATAATTTTAAATCTTCAGTGGCTGTAATGCACCTTCTGTTTTGTGGGGTTTAATGTTATGTTAATGTACTCTAGTTACGAATTCCACATATTAAAAAATTCAAATCCTATATTTGACTTAATACTTGGTCTCATAACATAATGGGATGATGAGTACTTGTGAGAAAAAGACATGTCTTGTTAAAGCCTCTGTGAATTACTGTATGGTAAGAGTCTTTTGTGCATTGTACAGGGTTGTCTACTCTTGAGGAGGTAGCAACAGGTGTGGAGCAAATCCTGGCGGATATGATGGCAAAAGATGGCGAGACACTGCTCTATATCCGATCACTGTGAGACACATCATCTTTCTCTAGTTTTATTACTCTTCATCCCCAAGTGCCTCATTGCTTGCTATTTGATTTAGATCTCTGGGCCTGAATTTTATTTTTCCAGAGTTGCCCATTCTATTCTGTTCATATCTTTGTTTATAATTCACAGAAAAAAAGAACAGCTTAGTTTCTTTACCTGTAAAATTATTTGGTTTATATGGTTGTTTCCCCAAAGGTGTGACAGAAGTGATGTTACAATCCAGTCAACAGTGTCTAAAACAGCTCTGAAAGAACAGCAGCAACAGCAGCAGCAGCAGAATCAGGCAGACCAGAACAGCAAACCTAAGGATATCTCCAAGTTCAGCCTGTACTTTGAATTCACCTGCAGTGTGAAGCGTATCCAGCACCACCAGGTACATAAACAGCCTCACAAACATAACACAGATGCTCATTTTAGATTTTTTTTGTCTTGTCAAAAAAAAAAAACTCCAGTTGAATGGAGTAAATACAGTATCTCACAAAAGTGAGCACACCCCTCACATTTTTGCAAATATTTTATTATATCTTTTCAAGGGACAACGCT
>JBBPCW010282994.1:0-10851 GCA_037974425.1 Phenacogrammus interruptus
CACACACACACACACACACACACACACACACACACACACACACACACACACACACACACACACACACACTCACGCATACCCGCTTGCATACCACAAATATATTCCTCACACATCTACATCTTTCATCAGACTTATCAAACTGCTCCTCACACTCCTCTATCCATTCATGCAGACTCGTGTCACAGAAAGAAACAAGCTTCAATCCTTTTCAGTGAAAGAGTCTGATGCAGAATCTAAACATTGCTAAAAGTTTAAAACATACCCATCTGATCCCAGAGCATCAGAGTGTTGGCAGCATCATCTGAAAATCGGGGATCAGTACTTGGAGATCGGACAGCCATCCTTGGCTGGGAGTCCGAGAGACTCCCTGTAAGTGGGTAAGACGGTGATGGGGGAGGGCCGTCTTATCCACTTATACAGAGTCTCCTGGAGTCTCCTGGACTCTCCTAAGAGCACTGAGCTGTCTAATGACGTTGTGTCAGCAGCAAAAAGATGCGAAGGCTGGCTTCACATGACTCAAAGGAAGCACTTGCCATCTTTCACCCTCCTAGAGTCGGTGGTGTCATTTGAGTTCCAGCTCGCGCAGGGAATGACTAAACTAGAGAGAAAAAAATCTTCATGTACCATTCACACCCCAGCCCACACAGCCTCTAAATAGAAATTAAGCTGTAAAACATTCAATATTTCAACTAATTGTTTTTGTAGTGCCATTAAAAAACAAAAAAATATCTCTGTCTGTATTCAGCCTCCAGCAGTTTAGCTCTGCTCATTCATGCTGTAGCCTGGACTGTTTTTTTAATAAGGCACAATCCAGGGCAGCCAGTCAGAACAGAGGTCATATACATATATCAGTCTTAAAAGTGCAGTGAAAAAACAGTCTGTCTAATTCCAGGACATTAAGATTCAGACAAATGTTACAAATACTTAATGTAATGTAATTCACCCTTAATTATTTCTCACTTAGCTGCCTAAATCAAGCAGAGAAATTCTAATATTTACTTTCTAAACTTTCATTCAATACAACATTTATGTTTATAAGTATTTGTCATAAGCTTCATTTGCTGAAAGCTGTGTTTACAGTCTTGTTTTGCAGAATGCAAACTACTTGTCATTCTTTGATACCAAAAATAAACAGAAACAGTCAGAAATGCGTTTCAAACTCATCATTACAGAATGTAATCTGAATATATATGTAACTCACTACGTTCCTATCTGATTAAGTCAAAGTTTTAACCACTTCTAAAGGTTCAGCAGTGGATGGAAGGGATTAAAACCCATATGTCCTGAAATAAACTGCCTGAGTTCATTCCTTGTTGCTGGGAAAATAATAACAGCAGAGCAGATTTATAACTGAACCAAGGCAACTTGTTCTATCGTATTCCAAAATATAAGAGGCAAATGATTTACTGAAAATGTCAAGTCTCTATAACACAAGGCATGTCTTTTGGGACTTTACACACATTGCTGACCAAATCATTTAAAAAGACAGAAAACTATTCTTCTATTTGTCTTAATTTTTCAAGCAATCGGAGAGAAAGTCTTCAATATAAGATGGAAACAGTTTTGTTTCCGAGTAGCTTCCATACAGAGCGTTCAGCAAAAGCAGGGAAAAGAGTCCTATATAAAACCCAGAGCTTCTCAATTTCAGTGTAACAACTTTCAAACACACTCTGCATAGTGATGGCTTCAAATTTCCTGCAAGGACTGATTTGTGCATCTTCCTGCACTCTGTTGTGGGATTGAAGTTCAGGTCTCTTGCCTGCCATTATAAATGGGGACTCTGTGGGTTGCGTTTTCATGGACTTGCAGCGGATTTACTGGCGTTAAACACATGAAAATGGTTCTCACACGTGAAAATGGAATTTCCATATAAATGTGGAATCCCACAGAACTGAGACCACACTCAACACACGCAGTCAGCCAAACAGAAAGGCAGACAGACAGACACACACACATTTCTAAACCTAAACTCCCATTTTCACATCTGCTTTTAGAATTTCCCCTGAGTAGTGCAGTAATGTATGCATGTAACCGCGACAGTGACACACTGGTTTGTAATCATTCTGGCAGGTCAGCAAGATTAAGACGTGTTAGACTGAAAGTTAAACTATAAAACCAGCAAAGAAACTTCAAAGACTCAGTCATATCACAATGTAAGCTCTCAGACGCTTCACAACAAATTTAAGAAAGAGAAAAAGAAGTACTATTTACAAAGCTTTAAAAGTCTTATTGTTTGAGAGTAGTATTAATAATGTGAAGGAGTTCAGACAACAACATATAAATATTTCCTTTTTAAATGTCACAGATTTCGTTTCATGTAACAAACAAAATTCAAATCACAGAAAAATAAGCCAGAATAAAAGGGAAAGTGTCCTTTAGCAACTGGAGAGATTTCTGGCTTGGATATTTGGCATGATTTTTGAAAAAAAATAAATATATAAAATCCTTAACACAAAATAAATCCTTAACACATTTAATAGTGGAACATAAGGTTACACTGTACATCCAAACATTTGAGTTATCGCTGTGGAACCATGATAGATTGGGCTAAATAATGTTCAATATTAGAATATCTCTGATGTGTGTACATGAGAACAGCATATGACAGAAGTGAAGCACAACTGGTCAAACTGTGAATCTGATGGAAAGGTGTGAAAATGCATTCCAAAGAGCAATCTAATGAAATCATTGATAAAGCCATAGATGTGCACAAGCTAGAAAAACACTTCATTTCCAAGAATTTATATCACAATGAGCACTCGTGAGGGAACAGAAACAGCTTCAAACCACCTACATACCGCCTGCACAAGGCTGTCCCTCATATCTCTGTCAGAACACGAAATGGACTTTTGGGAGAAGAGAGACCAACAAGCACTTTGAAGAAGCTACAGAGTTCAGTGGTTGAGAGTGTTGTGAAGATGCACAAGTCAATTATTTCAAGAGCTCTTCATATAACTGGCCTGTATGGGAGGGCTGGCCAGAAAAAAGTAACAGCTAAAGAAAGAACACTAAGTGGTCTGATGAAACAAAAAATGAGCCAAATTTCTAAATACAGTGTAGCAAGAACCAAATACTGCTAATTTCTCAAGTACGGGGGCATACGGGGGCGGCAACATCATGTTGAGGAGGTGCTCTTTCTCAGCAGGGACTGGGCATCTTGTTAAAAGTGAAAAACAGATGGATGGTGCAAAACACAGGGAGACACTCCAAGACAACCTGCTTCAGTATGCTAAAAAAAACACTAAAGCTCATGAGAAATGTCAACAGCAGGACAATGATCCCAAACAAAGGCCACAACAACACAGGACTAGTTAAACAACAAAAAGGTGATGTTCTACTTTTTTTTGTTCCTAAATCTCTGGTAGTACAACCCTGAAATAAAATAAGAGTGCACTGCAAAAATGTTTATCTTTTATATGTGCAAGGGCTTAACTGAACAACTTATTTTTCAACTGCTGACACGATTTCCAAATAGAAAATTGTCCTTCAAAGCCTCAACATTCTGAAAAATTAAGAGAAATTATGCAGTGACTGCAGAACTTGAATACAAAGAAAACAAATCTGTTGTTCACTCAAACAAAACGACGATAATTACCTTTGACGTATTTCTGCGAGTTTTGCCATCCAACAGGTCGCATTGCAATAGGAGAGTGTTGATTACAGCAGTGTTTTTTATATTTTTCCTCATTGAATAAGATTTAATTCAGGTGATAAATAAAGCAGAATGAGATGCTTGTGTAGGAATTTAACAGACACTGGCATAGAAACCATTCTCAGAGTTAAGCTGATTAAAAATAAATTGCGGTGGTCTCTTATTTGATCCAGAGCTGTATTTCAAACCAAAAAAAGGTAAAGGTGCAGCAGTAGGTGGTTACTAGTATTAGTACTAGTCTAAAAGGCTTGAATACCTGTGCAGGAATCATCTGCTGGCAATGAGGATTTCTTTATCTGTATTACAAGAATCTGTATGTCCGTGTCATTCCAGAAAAAAAATTCTGCCTCTTCCTTTGCCTGCATTTTTTAATTGCAGCACAGTTGGTTAAGTGGTTTGTGCTGTCACTGAAGTATGCATTCTTAAAACCAGGCCAAAGCAAAAGTGGGTATACTGAAGCCCGCACTACAATGTCACAGTGTCACAATTACGCGATGCTCTACAACATCTAAGGCACTCAGACACCTTTCAGATTAGTATCTGGCCTGGCTTATCACAGCACAAGCAATTATGTATGTGAACTAAAAATGGCCTCTCAGTGCATCACTTATTGTATATGATGACTACACAGTGTCATGAAGGACAAAGCATGGTATTCAGACAGCATTCGCCAACCTCAACAAAGCACAAGAACCTTCCTGGAGATCTTAGATAGCTTTCCCACTTCAGCATTAATCAGTTCAGCATTCTGCACTCCAGTTATTCCTGGGGTCTCATCCCATCTCCTCTTCCGGTGTTTTCTTGTGCACTGCTGTGGAACACTGCGTGTCAATTCTGGTTTCTCACTTGTTTATAAAGCCACCACGCATGGCTCAGATGGAATTCATCCAATATTCGGCTTCGGTATCAGGGCTACAGAAAATGCTGGGTTTGATATCAGAAGGCGAAGAAAAGGATAGAAAGGATTGATTTTATTACACACACATACACACACAATTATGCCTTTTGTTCTAAAGAGGAATGGATAGAGAAGGTAATAAATAAAAGAAAGCCATTTACAACAAAAATGACATTTTCCTACATGTACAATTTTCTCCATACCCCCCCTCATACCTTTACAGCACAACTACAGAACTGTGGCACATCTTCAGTTTTACACTAGGGCTAATGTGGATTAAAACATAAAGGAACTTCATTTCAAAATCAAAAATGTACTAAATAAGACCTTGACCCACAAATAGCTCATGTTATTCATGTATTACATTCATGTTTTAGGCTTTTAAGATCAATATCAGGCCCAAATCAGATGCGTTTTGCCTACATTTTACATACAAATCAGCCTCATAAACCTCAATGCCAAGTGTATAAGCCATGTCTTTGGGGAAACACAACATGCGCTTCTTATCCTCATGCATATACAAACAAGAGAGGGTCATGTAAAAAGTAGGGTAGGATATTAAGCTTGCTGCTGATTACATATTCTATTTGCTAAAGTAGAAGCCTGGTGAAAATGTGCAGTCTCAAAAGTTGAAAGAAGAGCTAGACGAAGATACAAGCCTGAAACACATCCTGAAAGAATTATTACAGAATCAGAATAGCACTGCCTAAACTCTCGAGATCAGATTATCATGCATGAAAAGACATACTGAATATGCCACGATGCAGCTGTGACTTTCAAAAACCATGTGTTCTTAGCTGGTGTAAAATTACACCCCAGGAAAATGTTTTGGTGGGAAAAACCACTATCTTTTCATCATTCAACTTTTATTTTTCATTTATGCTGGAGCTTGTTGATATTTACCTTTTACAAAATCTGCAGTGTGCTGTTAGTGGGTGGAGTTTTGCACAGTTTGCATCATTAGCTGTCTTGGTAAATCCAACAATAACATCAGACACATTGTGAGCACATATTGAGGGCACACTTTTCACTATGACTATGCTCTATGTACATCTGGCTCCCAGTGTCTTTTGAGTGCATTTAATATCGGCAAAAATATATATTTAGATATATTTTATATTTGATTTCTTCAGAAATCTGACGTCTGAGCTGGAGGACTGTGATGTTTGCACAGACTCATCTGCATCCACATGGTGCTAGCCCTTCCAGGAACACTCCCATTAGGGACACCAAACACTCAGCATTACCAGAACCTCCTTGGCACAAAATGAGATGCAACGTTATCCCGTATTCTCTCTTCCTCTGTTCCTCTCTCCCTCTATCTCTCTCCATCTCTGATCATCATGCTCTTTTTTCCTGTGTCATCAGTCTGTCTGGGTGTGCTAAGGTAAGCCAATATGAGTGAGGGCTGCCAAAGGCGGCAGTGCTATTCATTACCCACTGTGATATGCAGTCAGAGAGTGTGGGAGGCTCCAGTCTGTAATGATTCGAGTGATTAACCCATTCAATGAGCCGGATTTTACCACCACAGCAGCCCTGGTGATAATCAGACTCGGGAAAGAGATCACCAGTTTCAATCCTTGCTCTTTCGCCAGTAGCGTGTCATAGGACCATTCAAGGTCTAACTATCTTAACTATGCATAACTGTTTGAATATTTATATGCACCTAAACATCATGTGCTTTGGACAATATAAAGCCTTCAATAATTCACTTCAAACTCAAGACAGAACAACTGCAACCATTACACCCTTAAGAAACAGATTGTTTTGTGAATCAGTCAGTCAAAATAATGATGTACGTTTCAATCAATAGCTTCATGGACAAGAAAATAAGACAGGATGGAATACTGTGCTTATATACACATTTAACATTACGGTTAAGGTAACATCTGTGAGAATGGCTGCCAGAGCCAGTGTGTGTTAGCATGCTGTATACACATGACTTTAAACAACCAGAACAATACAGAACAAAACACAATCTGCAATATGCAAGCTGATTATCCTTGAATTAATCGTCAAGATGTATGAAAACTGTTGCATGCAGCTCTCAACCTAAGATTAGCTGTGTGAAAGGTTCAGACTGTCAAACAGCTAAGTAGGAACTGCCCAAACAGGAGAACTATTCAGAAAACTGTCAAAAGACAAATCAGTCTAGTTTAGGTCACCCACGATGGGAATTTCTTTGGCTGAAGGGTCATTCTAGCATTTAAAAAAATGACTAATATGAACCGTAGTTCGGACTCCTGCAGTGCCTAAAGAGCTATACGCTGTGCCACTGGCTTAAATGGGGTCAAACAAAACCACAACACCAAGCATGACATTGAATGGTGGAACTAAAAGTGGTAACACATCACATATGACAGATGGACTGTGCCCTGAATACGCAGATGTTTCAGGCAGTGATGCATCTGGTGATGTCATTTACATAGAAGCCTATATATAAATATATACAGAGCTTCATATTGTGCCCAGTAGGAAATCATCACCTTGTATAAAGGGTACATTATGACATTTCAAATCATAAGAAATCATTTTCTAGGTCAATTTTGCTCAGTCTACTGCTCCTACTGCTCCTACTAATGCTTGCTAAAGCATCAATGTTCTAATGCTAACGTTTTATACTAAAATGTCTGGTCAAGCAAATAATATTGCCCTTTACAGAGAATCACAAAACAGTACATTAGAATAGAGCAGGTAGTGTCCTGGCATTTGGCTCATAATTATCTGGTGACCGCTCATAACACAAACCAGACTACAAGTCTAGCAAAGAAAATGCAGTCTGATGAAGTGCGAATTGACTTGAGACAGCAACTCTGAAATAGTCAGATCAGAGTAACTCTTCATTGAAGAAAGTGGACAACCTTTCAATCCTGAAGAAAAGGAGGAGAGCACAAAGTGCTCCATGTGGAGAACAGTGGCAGTATGAATGACAAGCAGCGTGAGAAAACATTACCATATGTCACCTGTATATGTAAGTTAAGTAGAGATGTTTCCTTGACTCTTATCAGGTGGTAATAATAGGCTCTATTTCAAAGAGACACATCACAGTTCTGAACGAAGGCCTGCTAGGTGCATTTATTATACATTATAAGCTACAAGATTTTCTTGCTCAGCTACTTCCATATCATAAGAAACCACAAGTAAACATCCGGAGCTTTGATTTATAAGCTTCTTCAGAACTTGTATTTTATCGTATCCTCTCTACTGAGGTCTAAGCATTCAAAAGACTATAATTGACAATGGGTCTGTTGGACAAAAACCCCAACGCCACCAGGTTTGGTAATTAGGACAGGTTTAAATACAGTGTGTCACTGAATTTACATAGGATGATGGGAATGAAGAGGGACAGCATCTACACTGTCAGAAGTTTAATCTGTCTTCAGTTCCCCCTTGATGAGCAGTGACACCTCAAAGACTAAAGTGGATTACACATCCTGATGGGCAGATCTTCCACAAGGAGATGGATAATGGAAAAGGGTAACAGGTATTCTACAAAGCAATTGGCAATAATCTGATTATGCCTGATTGCTAGCTGTTTCTGTTGTGAGAAGACATCTGGATCCACTTCAGTTTCATTACTGGATTGAGTGGACTGGAGGCTGTTCCCAACAAACCAAGGCTGTATGTGCAGTACTCTTCAACATGAACCAGACAGCCTTGAAATAGCGCGTCTTGTTTAGCATCACCACATATTTACCCGTGAGAGAATCAGAGCTATTAGCAAAAAAAATGTTTGACTCATAGTAAGCTACACTGGAGAATGAATATGAATGGATTTTGGATAATTGTGTGTTATAATCTCAGAGGCAAGCCATTTGCATTCAGGCACCTAATGAAAGTGAATTGTGTAGCTGAACAATGAGCCTGCTGCAAAAGGAGCTGATTGCCAGCTTGGTGATGCAGCTGATCCAAGAGATTCTATCAAGTCGAGAATGTTAAAGAACCTCTGGCATAGTATCTGTTTCCTCACTGATAACACACATTTATCCATTCACTCATTCATCTATACTTTGATCTTCTGCAAGTCTTTAATCACGAGACACTGCCATGCCCTTTGCTATATATCATGATAAGAGCTCTAACATGCTGCAATATGTTGTGATTGATAATGATCAGCCTTTTAGTTTTGCATTAACCTTTATCCCTGGACGCGATTAATAAGCTATTCGCTTCCAACACTGCTCTGGGAAGTCCTCAGCCATGTTTCTCTTTGGTACATCTAGACGAAGCACAGCTATGAGGTCTGCCTGTGGCTCAGTATGCAGCAGAGGGGAAGGCCTTAAGTGTTTTCTCCGAGCACGGAGAACTACATCTGAGACAAATTGGAGGACTCTCTCTGTCACACGAATGTAGCGATGATCAAACACCAAATGGTGTCTTAATGAGGCCTGCACTCTAATTATATTAGAGAAATGGTTCAACAAAAAAGCCAATTTACACAATATTCCACTTACCCCAGATGTAGCTGATCAGCCATGACATGCACGGTGTTCAAAATTTGCCTTCTTGGTTTAAAAGTAGAGCTGTGAGGTTCTTCATTAAGGTGGCACAGTCTTGTCAGTGTGGTTTAGAACACAGTATAACTTACTGTGAGCTGTACAAATAAAAAAAAGCCTTGCTATGAGCAGCTGTTCTAGACGACAGGACTAGAAAGGACTGATCTTGGATAAGTTTCCTCCTTATTTATGATGCCACTAAAACAGATTCTAGATCAGCAACAGATTGTTATTCTACTCTTGAGGTGGTTTTAAAAAAGACCTTGGCTGTCTGCAGGATTCAGCAACACCATCAGCTATGACGCATTGTCTAATTTTTTTTCATATCGTGTTCTAAGCCATACTGACAAGACTGCACTAGCCTAACGAAGTGCTGGATGCGGTTTGAGCAGGTTGTGAGAAGTTTGGAGAATGTATTTATGGAAACGATTTGAGTGAGCATTGAGTTTGTTAACAATGTTATTCTCAGAGCTTCAGTTCTGAACCAAATTTGGGTACCAAATATGCCTCAGCTGATCAACTACAGCTGGGGAAAGTGCAAAATTGTGTAAATGAGATTTTCACTTAAGGGCAGCCTGCTTACGCTATACCATTGCTAATATGCCTTAGTTGAAGAAAGAGCTATTTGTAGATACACCGATTAATATACGTTTGTATAAAGAACATGTAGAGATTTGAAAATAGATTTAAATCTTACAACATGATTTATTGCACAAGATTAAGTTTAAGTTCAATTTATGAAAGACCTCAGTGTATCAAAATAATTCAGAAATGTCTTCTAGACTTTCGTAGACAATGGGACAATAATTATGTGTTAAATTACCTTGTCATTTTAGTACATGTTTACTAGTTCAAACTATTTAAGAAACCAACTAATTCAAAGAACAAAGCTCAATTATTTAAATTAAGAACATTTTATTTTTGTATAACAGCCTTGCTAGTAATTTTATCAAATCTTTATAGTCATGTCTGGCTTGTAGTAATGGTGAATTCTGTTCAACGGGCTCTGGGTCAACTTGTGCATCTGTCTTGTGTCTGTCTAATCTTGAACTAAATTAATGCTGGCAATGATTCAGCAGTGAAGATTGTTAACCCTAATCCAAAATAACGATGACCCAGAATTAGTATTCAGAAAAATGTCTTGTAATGTCCGGCAAACAATCTGTACTGGAAATTCATTATACTCTGGCATTAAATCCAAATAAAGTGACCCACATGTACTTAACCCTGACTTCAGTATAACTACAAAAAAAGTGAGAAAATCATATTTGGAGAAAAAAAACAGTTTATGAATTCATATCATATAGCATTTATCATAAAAATGCTATATATATATAATTTCTTTAATCTAGATTAAAATGTCCCCCCCCCAAAATGATCCCAATGCCTATTTTTATAGTGTAAACCATAAATATGCCTCCAAATATTCTCCCAGATTAACCTGAGGTTTAAATACAGAAAAGTCAGGAACAAGAGCGAGACAGAGATTAAGAGAGAGAGAGTAAGAGAGTAAGAGAGAGAGAGAGAGAAAGAGAGAGCGAGAGAGACAGAGAAAGAGAGAGATACAGAGAGAAAGAGAGAGATACAGAGAGAGTTAGAGAGAGAGAGACAGAGAGAGAGATGATCGCACGAACAAGAGAGACAGAGAAAGGGAGAGAGAGAGAGAGACAGAGACAGCGAGAGAGAGAGATGATCCGCACGAACAAGAGAGAGACAGAGAAAGGGAGAGAGAGACACAGAGACAGAGAGAGCGAGAGAGAGAGATGATCCGCACGCTCCGGAAAAGTCACAGACGAGAGAGAGAG
>JBBPCW010283003.1:0-10851 GCA_037974425.1 Phenacogrammus interruptus
AGATAGATAGATAGATAGATAGATAGATAGATAGAGAGAGAGAGAGAGAGAGAGAGAGAGAGAGAGAGAGAGAGAAAGTGAGATAACAGAAACAAAACAAACAAACAAACAAAGTGGAGGCAAAAGCAAGGCCAGGTTCCAGGTGTCCTGTCACCAGCTATGGACCATCATCTGGTAAGAAACACTTGTGTATGAAACATTAATTGTGTTTCACTCTTTTGTGTCTTATTAAAATCTGGAGTCTTGGCTGTGCCTTCTGGCTGGGTGCAAGCTCTCAGCTCCAGTGCTGAGTGTTGGTGACAATGAGACGCCCCAGGAGAATGCACCAGGCGGACAAGAGGTCAGCCCCAGGATAGACTGTGTGCGAGGGTCTCACAGCCACTCCAGGCTGCCCCCCTGAAGGGTATCCCACTCAGCAAGCACTGTGCCTCTAGATAGCTGCTGATACCGTGTCCATTCACTAATCTCTTTCAATGGGGGGACAAGAATCTGTATGGCAGCAGGGATGCTGTTCTTTTTTTCTGACAACTCTGACCACAAATTCCAATTAAATTATCTTCTTAGTCCAGGAACACACTTCACACAAGTGCGCCGACGCTGAGTCTTCGATCTACGTAAACACTTTTCATTTTAGTCATTTCATTCCTTCCATTCCAAAATGCGTCAACACAATTCCGGACGCAATGCAAGTGCATTCTGAGTGTTGGAGTCAGAGTTGCTATTGTGAGATCCAGGTCTGGCCAAGCCCTTCACTATATTAAAGGATCCATATTGGTACTTTTTTGGAATTAAAAAAGGTTTTAAATACTCTCATAAAACTAGTGAATTCAAGAACATTTTAAATTATTATTCATATATTATCAGTATTATTAATAATGACAACACTATATTAATAAAAACAACAATAATAGTAAATAATAACAATAATAACAATAACAATAACAACAACAATAATAATAATTTCTTCAGCTCCCAGTTGCCGGAGTGCTCTTGTGAGCAGCCTTTGTGGCCAGTTGCCAGTGTGGCTCCAGACCACCCCCATAATAAAATAACAAGATAAGAATAAGGTATCTCAGACTACTGTATGTCCAAAAAAACCTCTGAGTTCAATGAACCAGAGCTTATTAGCTGCTCAGGAGTCCATTTTAGTGGCCCTGGGATCCACTGCCCTGCTCAGTTCCTGAGCCCGAGTGACCATTAGAATTATTTTTTCCCTCAATTCCAGGAAATTATTCACAAATTGACCTTTGTCTCCATCCCTGAACACCACAGGCCAGGATAACAGAGCTCGGGCTTCTCCATTGTCACGCTGTTACTCCTTGATCCTGTTTTACTGGGATTGACTTTTTTCCCAGTGTACGGCCCAGTGTGAGTCAAAACGGATCTATATGTTTGGTGGTTGAGGCTCTAAACTAAAACTGCATAATGAAGAGAAGGTGAGATCAGCAACTCTGAGCTTCAGTGCAGAGGAAACAGGCGCCAAGATGCGACACGAATCGTGAGCCACGTTTTTGAGTAGTGCGAGCACTGTTGTGCACCGATGATTTTGACTGTTTTTCATGCATGACATAGAGCCATAACTGAGTGTGTGCAAATAAGGAGGATTCTGCATTTTAACAAGAGAAATACAGAGAGAAAAACAGCCAAGAACAATCTCCACAGAGTAAAAAAAACAGACTTTAATAAACACTGTGCCAGCTTTGCACATTTCAGCAAGACCTAACCTATGCTCAAAAATATATTACACTTCTTTCTGCCAAAAACGGCAAAGTTTACAAAATTAAGTGCCATTTTGAGTGTCTATTAGATGAAGAAAACCAGTGTCTAGAACATTCAGAAATGGGTCAGCGATGTGTTTTCCTGCCCAATTCTATTCCATACCTGGATTGAGGTGTGAGGGCAGCAGATTGTGGGAAATGGAGGTGAATGAGGCCTGAGTGCAAATGGTAGAGGATGCCTTTCAGTAATCTTTTGAGAGTTGAAGCATCAAGATTGATGAGAGGTCGGCCCATGTGCTCAATCAGCCTGCCGTGAGGATCAGAGTCCTGCTGACAACATACAGGACTCCTGTCCTCAACACACACAGACACACACAGACACACACAGACACACACAGACACACACAGACACACACAGACACACACAGACACACAGTACTGTGCAAAAGTCATGGGCAACCCAAGACAGCTCTTTTAATCACCTAGTCTGAGCAGTATATATATATATTTTTTTTAAAAATACAAATAGTATGAAATGAATTTTGATGCAGCAATCCGGAGGTGGTGAGTTAGCTACATAAATGTTGAACTGTCTAAATCGATATTTATTGATTACGATTTAATTAATTAAACTATTTTGAAATGAAGAAAGTATTCCACAGTCGTGTCAATACAGTGCACTGCTTAATAAGAAGAAAAGAATCAAAACAGTAAATAGTAAAATTTTTTTCTCCAAAAAGTAAATATGTTGTAAGCTTGATGCAGCTCCAGCCTGATTTAAGACCCAAATATATAAACAATCTGATAGGACCTTTTGGCCAATGGTTGGTTTACATCAGCCTGTTTTTAAGCTGAAGCTCACATCGCTTGGGATTTAAACTATTCAAAATAAACCAAAGGCAAACATGGTAATAGCCTTAGACAAAAATCTAATAAAGTGCTATATTAAAAGAAAGGGAGTCCTTTCTGTTTATCACAATGAATCATTTAACCTTTTTGTTTAGACAATACAGTGAGTGATTTTACCCCACTCAAATGAAGCTTCAAAATAAAGTTGAAACAGATTGGCCAAAATAACACATTTACTGATTGCTAGAAAAACTACATCCCTACTATTTTCTGTACTAATGTTTACTAGTATCTATTCAAACACTTCAGGGTAAGTGATGACTTTCTGCCAAGATGAATGGCTTTAAATAAAACTTTCTGTGGAACTGAGACATTGGCAAAGGTTATCTACACTGTCTCTACGAGGATATTGCTGGGCTGTCTTTACGATGAAGGGACCACCCACGCACATTTGCTCAGACACACCATCCGGAAAACATAACCCCACATGCACTTCACCAAGTCAACATTTACACGCACACACAGGGCGCTAACGTACCCGCACCCTGGCTGGCTCAGCCTCTCCCGCACATACACACATAGAATTGTCCTAGCATATGTATATGCCATAACAGTAGCAGCAGCGTTAGAAACAGATGGTTTCTGTTCGTCTGTGTGTTCAGTCGGACGAGCAATTTGCCAGAGAGAGTCTCTTTCTCCAGCATGGAGGTGCACCAGTGGAGCAAAACCTCTGTATACTTCGGCTCAGTCTGTGGAGGCCCGTCAGACGCTTCAGCTGAAGAAATAGGTGGATTCTTTCACCTTCTGCAGATCAAAATCACCTGTAAGGAAGAGATACGATACAGCAGCATTAGCGCTACATGTGATACTGTGATCTTTGTATCTTTGACACTTCACACTGACATATTCACAGGAAAACTGCTGAGATACTAAGAAAACCGCTTGGCAAAATGCAGGGGATTTAAATGAAACAAGAATTTTCACTGGAGACTGTGTCAGCAAGCATCATATTACAGAATTAGACTGTCCTATCAAAAGAAACAACAGATTTGTAGTCAGTCAGCACTTCTTACTACTGAACAAATTGACCTCCACAACCAGAACACTATAGATGATACTGAGGCCTTACTGGAGTTCTTAAGATCGATATAGTTTTACTCTCCAATAAATCCAGCTCCCATGGAAAAGACAGGATATGAATAATGTGCTTTTCACACTGAGATTGACTTTTAAATAATGAAAATGTAATAAATAACCCTCATCAGGAACCCTTTGGCTCTTGTTCTGTTGGTTAGTGCCACTTGGCTACTTTTAGGCTCTAACATCAATAGCTGGAACAACAGCTGGTTACCTTTATCATCTTTCTCCATCATTCAGAATTAATTAGTACATTCCCTTCAGAGTCTATTTAAATAATCTCATAACATTAGCTGGAATATCTATAGGGACTACTAATAAGAATTCTATTACTCAATTTCTGAAGATTGGTGTATTTTATCATATTTCATCGTCTTGTATTTTCTGACAGCATTAAGCTGCTCCTCGTCGTGCCTTAACTGCGGAGGAATCACTTTATGGCTCACTGCTGTAATAACTCCTCCTACAAGGCGAATGACTGTCACGGAGACCACATTTTCCAGTCTGAGGTGTGACTTTAGAAGCAGTAGACTGCTTTAATGTGACACCCAAAACATATTATAACACACTCCATTAAAACAGGAAACCTGCTCACAATCGGTTCATTACACAATGACGAATGCATTTAGATTAACTACTGAAGCTTTGACAAAATATGTTGGAACAGTAAGGAGCTTCTGCTCACACATCAAGGTGCCTGCTGTCACCTGGCTCTGATAAACAAAGGGATGGACAACAGCCTCATCAAACACACGCCCACACTTGCATATACACACATGTGCTACTTCCAGCTGTCCCCTCTGGGAGCCAATTTCATTAATAGCAATAACAGGGAGTGGATGGGGGTTGGGGTTGTTTGAATGCTCAGAGTGCCCTTTCTTTGGGGATATCAAACACCAGTAGGCTCAGTATTGGAACAACAGATGCCTCTACCATCAAGTGAACAAAAATTTTTGTGAAAGTGCAATTTAGTGAAAGTGTGTGAGCAGTGTACATTAAACATGTCACATGATCAGGATATATGACATGTGCATAGACACGTGCACACATGTCATAAGACCAAAGGTGAAAACACGGCAGTGTTGAAGCATGCCACCTCACAGGTTCTCGTTACATAAGCAGATTAACCATTTAACGTAATTGTCGATACGTAATGCAATTTGCGTCTCTGAGGAAATGAACCTCCACAGATGCAGCCCAGCGTATAACCATTATTAGCGATTATATAAGACCACAAAGCTGCCCTAAAACTGATGAGCTGTCCATCAAGCAGGGGAGAAGAGGTGAGCTGTCAGTCAAAGGCAGCACAAACGCCACTCACCTGTCTCTGGAACCTTCGCCAGCAGCTGCATCATCTTCCAATGGTCCACAAACTTCTTGTTCTTGGTTTCGACCCTGGAAGCAGATGAAGCCAAGATAATTGTGCGGTTAGAGGGGCGTGTTCCAGTGAGAGGGCTTCACAGTGCATTAGCCAGGAGAAAGGGAAAGAGATTCACATCCCCGGGCCCTCCTCGAAGAGGTCGGAGAGCAGATGAGACAAGACAGGCAGCCTGGCCTTGAGTTTCCAATTAGAAACTAGATGATTACACTTGTTCAAGCTTGTTCAAGACACAATGAAACAAGAATTGGTAGGAGGTCTCGTTTGTATACAATATATAGTGGCAAAGGCTAATACCACAGTAATAACTAACAAGCAGTATTATGCAGATTGGCTTTCAATGCACTGTGGCCAAGTGTCTAATTAGACAACAGAGAATCCTTAGAATGCAACAGAGTATCCTTATAACTTATACTCTGAAGAATATCTGTTGTGTTGAACTTTAAACAGCTGAAGGTACCCACGAAGGGACTTCATAAAACATTTACAACATTGTAAGTGGTTCATAAATCCTATAGAGACGTTTATGAACACTTCTGTCAATAACTGTAGGCATAACTGCCCTTGGATGTCTGCACAAACTGTAGTAATGACAATTCAATTTATAAAAAAGTCCCTAAGCAGGGCCTTCACACTAAAATTTAAGGAGGACAGCTGCAGCCAGACAGCATTTGGAAGGGGACACTTTTTTGTGTACTTTATTAAACCTGTACAAGGTTAAATTGGTGCGCTGATATCTGGGGCTACAAACCAGTCATTTATATTCAGAACAAATAAGTGTAACATTTTTGCTTAGATCCCCAATGAGAAACTATTATAACAGTGATAGTTATATAAGCACCAGAGACTCCACCTTGGAGGGGTATGTGTGTGTGTGTGTGTGTGTGTGTGTGTGTGTGTGTGAGAGAGATGCGACTTACACTGGTCCTGGGTAGTACTTCTGTAGCAGGAATTTTGACAGATTCTGCAAGATGGGCTGACTGTGCAGGGCCACAAACTGCTCACGACACACCTGAGGAAAAGACAAGAGGTACATGAAGGTGCATGATACTGTACAGAATTAGAACAACCTCTCTGTGTCCCCAACATAACCAAAAGGTTACAGGAGAAAAGGTGCCGAAGATATCAGATCTCATCCAGGAGGATCGATCCTCAGTCTGTGAGCATTAGGAGCAGACCCTATTCACTCAGTATTCAAGCTTCATTTGTGTGCCGAGATGACAAGCAGCTGTTCTGGACACTGTCCCTCGCTCGACGATCCTCAAGCCCTTCCCTGCTATCCCTCTTAAACACGGTTGTCTTACACTTGCTTCTTTCATTTACATTTAAAAAGGTGTCACTGAGAAACAAACTGCATCTGGGGAATACTCTCACAACCCAAAATTAGGGAGAAAAGAGACGGGGAGAGAATGAGGTGCCTTGGTTCAGCTAGACAAGGCGTTATACAGGCATAAAATGAGTCATCGAGTTTCCGTCCTCCTCAGAGGCAATTTAATGCATGCCTGAAGACACATAAATTACCCGCAGACAGGTTACAGAAGCGTTCAGCAGAGAGTGTCCGGGTGTCGGCCAAGCGCACTATACGTCTGCCTCCTCCATACAGTTCAATTGTCTGTTTAATGAGGAATGAACTCTCAGATTTAGCCAAATAAACCAGGCATTGTGAGATAATTGACTCAATCGCAGTTCAGAATCAAGGGTCCCTGGAGCTTCATGCAGAAACATTCGCAAATTAGTGGAACGTGGAGTCCTGTACGGTTTAACCTGCAGCTTATTTTTAAATCTCAGCCGGTTTGATGGGAATAATATAGCGACCCAGGGCACGCAGAAACTACTTCCAACTGCGGTCAGCTGCTGTAGAACATATGGTGCAGTCGCCGGGGTAACAGATGCGCGGTGAGACTGAGGTGGTTGGACATGCAGGGTGCCTGAGCGGGGCCAGAAGGGCCTCAGGCTCCGGAGGAACACGGGGCAGCGCACGAGAATCACAGCACGGCATCGGAAACAGACGCACCTTATTCATGGTGTCTACTGTGAGTGCATGGGTCCAGTAGCAGTCATGGACGGACACGAATGTGAGGCCAGCCCTGAAAACACAGGAGACAAACAAGTAGAAAATGAAACTTTATAGCACAAGGGGAAAAAACATCTTAAGTCAAAGCAAATAACAATATTTTTAACAATATTTAAGTGATTTAGAAAATTATCTATTGGTCTATTTGTTATAGAACTTCTAAACAGTGTAATTGGCAGCTAGCATAATGTATGATATAATATCCATTTGTATTAAGAGAACAAAACAAAACAAATATCTTTCTTTATTTAGAAAAATATATATATTCAGCCATGGAAAAAATAAGCGGCTGTGGGTGTGTAAAGTGCACAGGTTGCTATTCTTTTATGAATTATATATCTTATGAGAAAGATGGTGTAGTGTTTATAGAACTTGAATAATTTAATGAAAACAAATCTCTCATTCACTTTTAAACAAAATAGCAAAATGGCACTTCTAGTAGTGCTTTACCATCCAAATGGTCACATTGTGAGAGGAGAGTGTTGATTACAGCAGTGTTTCTATACTTTTCCTCATTAAATAAGATGTGATTCAGTTGATCACTAATCAGTCCCTCATAAAACAGAATGTGGTGCTTATAATGTATGATCACAATGCTCATCAAAGTAGTACTAGGCACCTAGAGTGTGAGAACAGTGGTGAGTAAAGGACAGTCACCTGTAGCAGTAGAGTGAAGTCAGCATCATGTGGGTGGAGTCCAGAGAGTGGATGAAGTTTGGAGGGAAGGCATTTTTCTGCTTCACAGTGTCTGGCCTCCTGCAAGAAATAAAACATACAGGTGTTGGGTGTCTGTTTATGTCTGTTCATTGTATACTTTTTAAACAATATAAAAGGACAACCAGCAACTTTTTATTGTGCACACACATGACAAAAAAGAGACACCAACAGATACACACAACACTAATTAAGGTCAAACCTACACCTGTAGCACCAGAGCCCATACATCTTACTGCAGGTAGGTCAGGCACACCTAACCAGGATGGATGCACATGCTTACAGAGCACAGAGACTAATGCGACTACTTATTATGGTAAAGGGTGGGATAGCATTACATTACTTTGTCCCATATTGCATCTGTATTTATCTCTTTCAGAAACACCCAGGTTAAAGCAGCAGTTCTCCTCTCAAAGTCTCTCCATGTACAGGTCAGCCTGGAGAGGCCAATTTGTGCATTCAAGCCAAGCCCTATCAATAAGTGGCTTTGTGGCCGACCACGGTGATGAGTGCTGATTCAGGGGTGCTTACAAGCCCCTCCGGCAAAACTGTGGCAGGTATGATTTACAATATTAGTCCCCATTGGCTTAAAGTGCATACAGAGGCAGCTGTATGCCTTCAACACATTTCTTCAGAGTGTTTGCCAAACTCTCCTTAGGGCCACTTTAATGGCCATTGAATAGTAGACTTAATAGCATGGCCCTACTCTCCACACTTTGGCCACAAATGTAGAAGTCAGCTGCACTCCCCCACGGGGCCCTGCAGGCTTCCATTTGCGCCAACCTCGCACGCTCCACTCCACAGTTCATAATGAAGTGAAGCTTAGGGCTCGCAGTGGAAAACCCCACTGAGGAAATCGAAGAGTGTTCGAGGATTCTGTCAAAGGGAATTACTGGGCTGTGCTTTTACAGGCTTCATAACACAGTTTGGGAATTCCACAGCAAACACGGTCTCAGTAAGTGCATCCGTGTTTTTCTGTATTTACTGTTAACAGCCTTTTAGTCACATTTCACATCTACAATGTTAAACTGATCAGCTGCTAGGCTGTGCACAGTGGAGACATGGTGGTAGAGAGGCTGTTTTCAAGCTCATGGGGGATTCTATTTTCCAAAACTCCGATGGCGCTTGGGCAAGGGCAAATCCTCGGGGCACCAGAGAGCCACTGTCACCCTCTTAATCTCATCATTAATTCAATTCTCAACACTAATGAGCCTCTATTCTGACACTTAAGGGACGTGCAAGTGCCTTTAATGGCTGCCCATGGTTAAGGCTGGTCCATGTGTGAAAGAGGTATATTCTCTTAGCGGAGTAGTGGCCACAGTTAAGTAACTCTTAAACTGGTGCTTCATAGATGAATCAGATCTGACAATGAATATTAAAAACATGAAGCACATTAGTGATACAAAGAACTGAATATTCTTGGTGGAAGCTAAAATTCAGGACACACTGAGCCCAAACAAGAAAACCGTTTTTGTAAAATAAAACTATGACTACAAATGAATGACAGTATGCAGTGTGTGGTATGTGAAATACAACGAAACCTCTTCGACCCCCGATCAGGTTGTCAGTCCAGTTTGTTGTGGTATATTGGAAATGAATGTAATAATTTTTATTAAAACTTTGTACTTGGCTGTTTGCAAATGTCTTCTTGTTTTGTGGCTGCAGGGACGAGCATATGAAGGCAAAATAAACACTATTTTTGTTTTTTATTTTTTTAACACTATTTCTCATTTTTACTATCCAATCTTGTAATTTTTTAAACTATTTGTTTAAAATTGTGCTTTAATAACTCATGATCAGGAAATCACACCAACCCTAAACTGAACTTAGGAGGAATTCTGTCTCAGGACACTCATTTGATCTGCCTTTGAAGTTCTAACTTGGTTTCTTTCTGGCCTTTGCTGATACAGGGTGGAAAGTCACAGATGGCCGTCAGTCTAGGCCTCTCTGTGTGTGAGGCAGTCTCAGAAAGGGGTCTCCCTATCTCCAGCCCAGCTCCCGTTAATGTGATTCCTGTCTTAGCCGCCTCAGCGATGGCTGCTGTCTATCGGAGGCAGTGACAGGTGGATATCGGCTTACCATCTTAAGTGGTTTTTAATCAAGACTGCATGGTGACAATAGGAGAACGACAGGTCAGACAGTTAGAAAGCTGCAGATGTTCCAAAGGAGAGCAGAACTAGACTGATCGGAAAAGAGCTCAGCCTTTTCCGTGGCTTTTTAAGTCCAAACACACTCTGAGGGGAACTGGTCCTCAGTGTTACAATTTAAATAGAATTAAACAGCCAAAATGTGACTTTGCCACATAAAATCATCTTAAATCAAGGTGCTTGGGATTAATAAACTTCCTTCTAGACGTTTTGGAGTTTTGTACAATAAAACGTGTTCTAGCGACACATGAGGCTGGCTGTTTTAATAGATTTCACTCAATAAAATTACTTATATTAATTATTTCTAATTACAAACATATAAAAAAAGTTTTCATTTGCAAAGACAATTCAGCGCAGTGTGTTGTGTGAGCGCAGTGTGTTGTGTGAGTGCAGTGTAAAGTGTGAGTGCAGTGTAAAGTGTGAGGGCAGTGTAAAGTGTGAGCGCAGTGTGTTGTGTGAGCGCAGTGTAAAGTGTGAGCGCAGTGTAAAGTGTGAGCGCAGTGTAAAGTGTGAGCGCAGTGTAAAGTGTGAGCGCAGTGTAAAGTCTCAGTGCAGTGTAAAGTATGAGTGCAGGGTGTTGTGTGAGCGCAGTGTAAAGTGTGAGCGCAGCGTAGAGTGTGAGCGCAGCGTAAAGTGTGAGTGCAGTGTGTTGTGTGAGCGCAGTGTAAAGTGCCAGCGCAGCTAAAGTGTGAGCGCAGTGTAAAGTGTGAGCGCAGTGTAAAGTGTGAGCGCAGTGTAAAGTGTGAGCGCAGCGTAAAGTGTAAGCGCAGCATAAAGTGTGAGTGCAGTGTGTTGTGTGAGCGCAGTGTAAAGTGCCAGCGCAGCTAAAGTGTG
>JBBPCW010283010.1:0-10850 GCA_037974425.1 Phenacogrammus interruptus
GTGTATATATAGTGTGTGTAGGTGTGTATTCTTTTTCAGTGTATGTGTAAAAGTTAACAACTCAAACACAAGCAAATGGAAAACAATTTTTAAACTTCATGAGATGACAAGGACATCTAAATACGCATTAGTTATAAATCCAAGACCTAAACCATGGTCTTGCCTGAATCTGTCTTATTCCTGCTGTAAGCACATATGTGGCAGGTAATCGAAGACTACTGAACAACTGAGTTCCTGGCTCAGATGTGCACGTCTAGCTTGGCTGGACCTCCTTGAAAGCTGGACTGGAACAGAATAATTCCTTCCTGTTTGGTCTGTATTTGCTTGGCAGGACATGTCTGACTTGCTTCCTAGCCCAAGTATCCAGTACCCACCAGTCCAGTTTGGAACCAGTTTCCCCAGCCCTGCCTTAAGCAATGATGGAAGATCCATACGGGTTTCAGGTCAGCAGAAAAGGGCGTCTTCCTCGACTACCACAGCCACCTCCACTCCTCACCACCTGCTGCGAGGTTCTGCGTCATTGCTAACCTTTCTGGGCTTTGTGTAGCTGTCAATCCAAAAGCTAAAGTGAGCCTCTGCTGACCCTTTCTTTCTTATTAAATTACAGTGCGCTGTCTTTAGCACGCAAGCCCATGGCATCTCATTAAAAGGTACATTGTAAGGGCGTTTTCACATATAGTCCTTGTTAAAGGAACCAAAATCAGTCCTCTAGAAGCTCCAAAAAGTGGACCAGCAGAAAGGGAACTCAGTTCTTTTTATGTTCACAGTGTGAGTTTGTTTGAAAGGGGACTCGGATCTCTTTCCGCTCCACTTCAGCTCAGATGGGGCCCTCAGTTCTTTTTCTGTTCACACTTAAGTTACTTATCTAACCTGCCCCTGCTGTTTCTTCACACTGCCTTTCTTGGGATTTTTTTTTCTACATAAGAGTAGATGGTTAAAAGCTCTACTAAACTTCTACATATGCTTTATTTGTATTTTTTGGTTTATTTTTTGTTGTCTGTTGTCTGTTTCCCCATAGACATACTGTATATGGTGGCTGTATCACAGAATTTATCTATGGCAAACCTGAACCAGACCAAGTGTAAAAACACTGTAAATTAACGTAGTCCTCGTTCGGTGATTGGCAATGTTCGTTGTCTTTGTTAAATGCATCTCTTTATCTTATTTTATAGACTTTAGTATGCTTATTTGCAAAATTTGGATGGCCTTTAAGTTGCTGTCAGAAATAAGAAGATGCCATCAGTTTGGGCTGGACTTAAGCACTTAAATATGTGCCACTTTGGTTACAATGTAAGACCATTAGGTAAGAATGTGCTTACATTTAGAGAGAGTCAAAAACGAATGGGAGGTTAGCTTAGGAAAGGGAGGTGAGCACTTAGCTTATATGATTCATGTGGAAATGACTAAATTCTTTTTTTTTCCCTAGCCATTTCCATTTCTGGATTTGCTGTTGAGTCTGTCTTTGTCAGAGTGTGATTGCATTTGGGCTGGACTCAGTGAGATGGAATGGAATGGAATGGCCAATCTGAAAATGTCTCTGCTCAGGCTTGATCCCACTCTTGTGTAATCCTGTATTTTGAATGACAGCAGTTAGGCTTGAAAAATCAGAAAAGCTAGTTCAATTAGTCTGCCACTGTCTAAAGTACGTGAAGTCAAGTCAAATAGATTTTATTGTCATTTCTACCATATACACAGTACATATTAAAAATGAAACCACGTTCCTCCAGGACCAGCAACACAAGAGCAGAACAGAACAGAACACAAATGCAAAACAGGACAGAACAAGAGCAACAATACCACTAAACGAGACAGGACACGACAATATATAGTGCAAATGACAATGGCTACATTGAGGATAAGTACAGTATTTGACCAGTACTGCAGTTTAGCAGCAAATATGTGCAAGAGAATGCAGGACATCAATAAATAAATATGTGCAATTAAAAAAACTGCAGTTCAAGCTTGGCAAAGTTCAGCTTTACGTAGTTAAGATTACATCTAGTGCTAGCTCATGTTTTGGGCTATAATACATTTTCAACAGTTTCTTATTCTTTCTGTAAATGCACATCAGTTACATGAGTAGCATTGTTCACATCCTTAACTGTTGTGGAACTAAGAAGTAAATCCACTAGAGGGCAGTTCAGAACAAAAACAGCCCCTGCTGTACTGAGAATGTCTTCTTTGACTATTTCTGCTGATTTAGCACCAGAAGATTACCCAGATGAACAGAAGAGGCTGTTCTCGTGGTTTGATCAGTCTGGTGGTGAAAATATGTACACTGTGGTACAATGGCTCTACTGGTTATGTTGTTATTTCAACATAACCCGAAGCCCCACCAACATGATCCCAAGCCACCCTAAATATATGGTCATTATTCTACTATTTTTAAAATATATATTCAAACATTTCATACAAGATATCACTGAGTGCAGATATGCACTTTACAAATAGAAACAAGACTATGAATTGAAATGAAATCTAATAAGTCTAGCTTTCATTATTGAATTAAAATGATGTACTGGCTGTTGAAGCTGCTGTAGGTAGCAGGACGGGCATTAGGACCCTGGCGGAGCTACAAAGCGCTGCTTGTTAGCGAGTAGCAACTGGAGCCCGATTAGTAATATTTCTCTGGTAGTAATGTTCTCAGTTCAACAGAAAAATAATATGAGTGACAATAACTGTTTATTGCTTAACTTTACTTGTTTCCTTAAGTGAAAGGAAAGGTTTGGTGAAAAGTTTTCAGCCCTCTATTCACGCTAATTCCCTCCTACAACCCTGGGGGCTAAGCCCCCCTTGTATTTCCGTCCTAGTGACGTCCCTGCCCTCAAGTTTAATGTATTGTGTGCATGTTATTTGATTTTGCTATAACCTGCATATTGACATCAAGTTCTCTCTCCTCAGGTGGTAAAGATGATGATAGTAGTGGTGGTGACATTTGCTCTCTGCTGGTTGCCTTATCATGTGTACTTCATTGTGACGGGTCTGAATAAGCGCTTGAACAGGTTAAAGTCCATCCAGCAAGTTTACCTAGCAGTGCTCTGGTTGGCCATGAGCTCCACCATGTACAACCCCATCATCTACTGCTGCCTCAATGGCAGGTAAATGACACACAGAGCAGATATATGAACTCTGTTTCTTCCTGTCACTGTCTCACACACACTGAAATCATGAGTAATTTTTCATACATTTTTGTAGTAGACACAATCTTATCCT
Source organism: Phenacogrammus interruptus (assembly GCA_037974425.1). Lineage (NCBI taxonomy): Eukaryota > Metazoa > Chordata > Actinopteri > Characiformes > Alestidae > Phenacogrammus > Phenacogrammus interruptus. Next base: position 3,214 of record JBBPCW010283010.1, read on the forward strand.
CAGCTGGTCTGCTAAGACCCTTTCCTTAATTGCTTTAGTAGCTTATACCCGATATTGTTAATTTTGCATATCTGTCGATACGATGCAAATCCGAGTCTTTTTTTAAACAGAAAACAAAAAAACTGTATGTTGCGCTCTAAATCTAAATGTTGCACTTTTACAAAAGGCGACTCAAAATGTGGGATTTTATTGTAGCACTTTTACAAATGGTGAGATGTGCTAATTGGCCATGCCCTGTGTTTACAATTGGCTGTTACTTAGCAGGGGGCGGGACTGCGTGCTGTGATATGCCCTCGCCAACATAATCTTAAATCTAGATGTTAAATAAGAAAAATATATCTCGCACTCTAAATGTGAAACTTCACAGTTAGATAGGGCTCGGTACGACCTTTCCAATGACCCCTCATTTGCCATAATAGCCCTTGGAGAACCTTGAAAAAAGTAATGGGACACCCGGGTGAGGTAAACTATATAAATCCAGGACTATTACGGCAAACGAGGGGTCTTTGGAAGGGTCTCATCGAGCCCTATCTAACTGTGAAGTTTCACGGAGATTGATGGCTGCCCCGCCTAGAAAAGCAGAGAGCATGTTCTGTTGTGGTATAAAGTATTCAGACACCCGGGCGAGGCGTCCCAATACATTCGTCAGTCTTGGCTTTTTCTTCTTGGAGTCTGAAGTAACTCCAAATTGCTGACATGTTGGCAAGACTCACACACAACAGAAACTCTTATCATATAATGCATCTTCTCGCGTTACTTATTTTTTAACGGATCAAATTACGTTTTTTATTCCTTCCCGATTTCCAATCCAGTAATTTATGTCAGGATCGGAACGATACAGAATATCAGATCATCGCTTTTCCATTCGTTTTTATCTAGGACTGCATATTTGGTCCAAGCAAGTCTATTTGCTCAGTGTTTTCAAACACAATTAAAACACCATGAATGCTGTTTATCTGACACTGACAAAAATGTAGAACAATTAAATGTGAAACTTCTCAATTGCAGTTTGTGTGTTTCCACTATTGGTTATGATACTAAAACTTAGTAGGATAACACTGTGACTGTCTTTAACTAATGCTCAAGATTTAGGCTCTCATAGGTGAACATGTTATGGTAAGACATTCAAACAGTGGAAAAAGTAAATCCACAGATGATATGAAATGATATCAAAATATTCATTTGCATTACTGGTTTACATTTTAAAATAATAATACTCTTGTGCTTGTGTCATGTTTTTGTGTGTGTTTGTGTGTGTACCCCTTTTACTGAAATCTGTGTACACTTTGCTAATGTGGTCGAAAACAAATAAATGGTTTGTACATACTGACAGACTATTGAACAAATGCTTTCTCCCTTCAAGGTTCAGAGCAGGCTTCAAAAGAGCTTTCCGGTGGTGTCCTTTCATCCATGTATCGAGCTATGATGAGCTGGAACTACGCACCACCCGCCTCCACCCCCGCAATCAGAGCAGCATGTGTACGCTGTCCCGCATAGACACCAGTGTCCATGGCGATGACCCACGCCAGAGCAACCGGAAAAGCGCCAAGTCCCAGAACCGAAGCAAGATTAATGAGGCCAAAGAAAATCCACCATCTACCTCCAAAAATGGCCACTACATTGAGCCCACCTTCGCTTCTGAGCAGCTTAACTGAGGACACAAAAATATATGTGGTCACTTTTATCTTCAGTTAGGCAGTTCTTGGGTAAATTAAGTTTCCCTTAAGGGGTTAATATCATGGAAAAAACACTCATCCTCACTTATTTAATTAAAATTTGTTTGATGTAATGCGAATATGGTCAAAGTTTTAAAACATACCATTCAGCTGTAAAATTATCTGCTGGAGGCACCCTGTGATTACAACAGTCTCTTAAAGGATAAAAAGGAATCATGTCTTAAAGGGATTGAGAGAGGATTAAATATAAGAAAACATTCGGACATGGTCCCTTTAAGGATGTCTTGGAAGAAGGAAAAGACGCTTCTTTGTGCTGATTCTGTAGGTTCCCCAGTTCTGGACATTTTAGTGTTTTCCATCATTAAACACATCTGATTCAGGTAATTTAAGCCCTTCATGTACCATAGGAGAGTCAGTGGTTGGTTTTGCAACAAGCAGTTTTAAGAAATATGTTTTACATATCGACACCTTCCTAAAATAATCGCCTAACTCAAGTTTTTCAGGAAACACAAAAAATGTAACCAAAAATTGAACATATGAAATGTAATGATAATTGTAATGATAAAAAGGATGCAACAAAGGATGACTATTGGGATACTAATAACACTGTGTGTGAATTATGTAACTTAAGAAAAAAAAATGAACATGCCTTTGTGACTTAAGCATGTAACACTTTATTTGAAGGTGTCTACATAAGAGTGACATGAGACTGTCATAAATATGACATGACGTGTCCTGAATATTAATGTCACTTCACTGATGTTTATGACTATTGTCATTAACTTTACATTACAAAAGTCGAATGGCACTTAATAACAACAGTCACGAACATTAAAAAGGCTTAATTAATGTTCATGACACATCATGTCATGTCATGTTTATGGCAGGGTCGTTTCACTCTTATGTAAACACCTTCAAGTAATGTGTTCCCAGTAATGTTTGTGTCAACAATGAAACACTGACAAACTAACTAAACATTAACTCCCTCCAGCTCTCCTTTGCTGGGTTCTTATCTGATGCCTATGAATGTGTCAAAGAAGTGATGACACTCTGTGGGTATTATGTGTTTCATTGACTAGAAGTCCTGGAACTACCTCTCCTTGTTAGGCAGAGCTCATAGAAACATTCTTATCCATTTAATTGGCTCATTCGGCACCTGTACCCTCTGTAGCAGTTCTGCCCACGCAGACTCCTCTGCAAATGACAGCTTGAAATGGACTTTGCATAATAAATCAGCTTAAGTCACACTCTTGGCATAAGCCATTGTCCTAAAGTGGTAAAATCATATTACCATATGTGACCAGCATCATGAGGGGATGATTTAGACAAAAATGTCAATTTTGCCCAAAATTACTTAGGCGATTATTTTAATAAAGTGACGATATTTGGGTCCACATGGGGCAGCTGGTGGTCTAGTGGTTAGGGTGTTTGCCCTGCAACCACTTCGCGACTGCTAAGCACTTCTGAGGTCCCCTGATTAAGGTACCGTCCCCCCACACTGCTCCCAGGGGTGTGTGTGTTCTTGGGTGCCTGCAGAAATTAAATTACTACAAAAATAGTGTATTACATGCTTCTTATTTTTTAAATACTGCAATATAAACAAAAATGCAAAAAACATTTGGTTTGCGAACACTTAAAACAAAGCAGTGTTCCCTTTAATACAGTTACACAGCTGCAGTTCAAATATTTATTGTAAATCTCAACGTAAACATTAATATAATTAAATCAAATATAAAAGCTATTTCCTATCTAGTTTGTTATATAAAAACAAGTATCCCTCAAGACTCCAGAGCATGGGGTGGCAGAAAGGGGGACCAACTCCATATGAATGTCTCTGAATTTCAGTGTCATTAAAATCCCAGTTGGTCTAATGATCAGACGTCCCAATACTTTTGTCCGTATTATATAGACAAAAGTAATGGGACGCCTGACCCCCACAAAAAACAGCCGAGACGCAGAGGACTGCGTGCTGGGCACATCCACGAGCCCAAACAAGCAACAAACTTTCAAAATAAAAGAACCTTTCAAAACTGTGTTAACTCACAACAAAATAATTGTCGTTAAGTAAATAATGCGTTAACGCGATAATAACGTGTCAACGTGTCCTGCACTAGTTATACAATACAAATGCATATCACCATATAATGTATTAATGTCTTAAATGCATGCCGTGAAGTATTTATAACAAAGTTTGTACAGATGCTGTAATGTTCAGTAGCGCTATATATTGTTTTTTATTTGTCTTTATATTCTTTATATGAATATGACAGAATCTGTGATTGACATAAATGCAGTATGTTGCCTGCTTCAGTGCATTGCCAGGCTTTTAGTGCCATTCTTGAGATATTGTTAGCAATTGTGGCTGCTTAGAAGGAACGGGTTTTCTATAGACATCATGTACCGCAAATGGTTTTGTTTTGGCTGGAATTTTGCATTATGTCTGTGAGCAAGTGTAGCGAGGAATCCAGATCAAAGATATACCTACGATATTATAGGTCAGATGTTTGGGTCCACTCTTACATTAAAAACAAATTTTAATACAAGAAAAGTTTAGAAATTGTCATGGACCCAACTCCCTCCACGCTAACACTCCCAACACACCACGCCCTCCGGAATTCTAACCCCGCCCCTCAGTCATGCCCCCTGTCGCTCTCTCCCTTAATCACCATTTTGTGTGTCTGCCCTCCTGTGTATTGACGCTTTCTCTTCAACCATTCTCTGGTACTGTGGACTACATCTTTATAATAAAGTTCCACTTCATTACTTTCATCTATCTGCAACCGTGCATTACCTCAATTTGTGACAAAAATGCTTAAAACAAAGGTAACAGACTGTTTTTATAGTATGTAGTGATAATTTATGAGCCATAATGTTATTGGTTTTGAAGAAGAGATAAGTCTGTCTTTAATTCATTGAAATTCACTTTGTGCTGATCATGATAAACTGAAAAGGATCTCCCAATTTGTCAGTCTTTCACGAATAGAGACGCCCACCATTACACAGTTCAGTGTGTAGCGTGGAGAATACAGTAATCCAAGATGTAGTGAAAAACCGCAATGTTGTGTTTTGATTTTTAAAAAGTGCCTAAAAATGTAACTTTTATTTAAAACTCAGTGTAATGCATTACCCTTAAAGAAAATGTAAAGGTAAAAATAAATAATCAGAATCAGAAAACTTTATTGCTTAAATAACCGTTAGTATTAACGGTTAGCATTAGCAATGTGCAAAGACTCGTACACAAAAGAAACTCTCTACCCACATGTTTAGCTTACTTATACAAAATAAATTGAGATAACTGTTGAAAATTGGTGTGGCGGGGTTTAAAACACGGAGCAGTCATGCTACATGCTGCAGCAGCTGCTTCCTCTTTTTCTTTTTATGGCGGTTGGCAACTTTTTAGTATATTACAGTTCGGTTCTCAGAAAAATTCCGCGTTAGACTGAATCCGCGTAAAACTGAGGGGTTACTGTATACCCAATTGCGGAGTCACAAGGGAGAGTACGACCCTTCCGCTTTAATTTGAGAATGCTCCCTAATAGAGTAGAGATTCCCATCGGGATCCACATTCTCATTCACACACAGAGAAAGCTATAAAAGCGGAATACTCTTAAGTCTTGAAAAGATGAACTGGCAGGGTGTAGTGAAGACTCAATGACTGAGCGATGGCTACCTATGTGCTTTGACTTTTATACCATGTGATGCACTTCACTTCTGGTTCCTCCTGTGCGACACATGACCCATGTGCATGACAGTTCCCCACCTCCAGGACCACCATCATGGTGACCCCAGCTGGGAGGATACCCTACAGCAGTAGTCCTCAATAAGAGATGGATCCAAGATGAACAGCCTGGGTACCCAAGACCTTAGGACTTTAAGACCTTAGCCTTCCCAGTCCACAAGGTACTAGGTGCCACAACACCTCTGAACGTGAATCTAGAATGCGGGTTATATGCACACCATAGGTCCAGTTTTGTGAAAATTGAAGGACCAGAGAGGTTGTCCAGGGCAGTATTAGTGAGTGGATGCGGATGCCTATTCTTCGACACAAGAATGGAGACCCCTGTCTTTTTTGACTCGGGGGTGCAGACGGAAATTTCATCAATCTCGCATTAGCTGCCCAGTTGGGTGTGGGGTTATAGGCGCCACAACCGTTTGTGGTCCAGTTCAATGTGGGCTTGAACTATTAAACATGAAACGGAGGGTAGGGTGGATGAATTCACCTGCGGACCAGGTGGGAGCCCCCCTCATTCACCTGGTCTGTCTGTTTCCCTGACAGAGAGGATTGATAGTGCTTGGGAGAAAAGCAATAGGCACACATAGGCCTTTGTGATAGCACTTTTTCTCTCCTCAGAACTCAGAGAAGCGCACTCTAACTGCATGGGTTTCCCACTGGCTCCTGTGTTGTTCACGGATGGAGGTGAAGAACTGACTGGCGATGCTTCTATGGCAACTGGAGCAGAGGTGGTAGATGAACGCATCCATGGAGAGAGCAGTAGATTGGTCTGAGGAACTGGCCTTGGAGACTCAGCTCATCTGGAATCAGCCCATCAATCAACATCACACTATTTCCTTCTGCTTTATTTTTCATTGGATAAAATGCAGTTCTTCAACAGAATAAAGATTCCAAGTGTTCATCAAAATTGTGCCAAAATTATATCCAGTCCGAAGAAAACTAAAATGTTCTGAGAATTATGTTTTGGTCTCCCCAGTCCCTAGATCTTTCTCCCATTAAGCTTCAGAGACGAGCTTGACCAACAAGATTGGAATGAGCGTCTAGTGAAGGAGCTGGAAGAGAAATTCATATATAAGCTTTCACACCTGTTAAATTGCACTTACAGTGTGTATTATTACATTACACTTCAAAATCAGTCAGTTGCATTTGTTTTAAGCATTTCTAATGTTTTCTTGTAATAATATTTTGAAAAAGCAGCACATAATTATTTTTTTTTTAATCCAAGGGAGGGCCCAAATTTCTGGCCTGTTGAGTATATATACATATTGTATATGTCATACGGGGCGGTTGGTGGCCTAGTAGTTAGGGACTTGCCTTTGTGATCAGAAGGTGCTTGGTTTGAATCCCAGGACTGCCAGTGTCACCACTGAGGTGCTCTTGACCAAGGTGCCATGCCCACACATTGCTCCCTGGGTGCCCCACATTGGTTGGTGAATGGGTGCAGAGAAAGAATTTCATATTTTTCACAATGCATGCTGTGATTTACAATTTTTATTTTATTATAATAATATTATAATAATAACTATGTCTTATGCCTGTAAAGATATATATGATTCGTGATGCAAACCTAAATGAGTTATAACAGGGTGTCCGCTGGGTTTTAAAAAGTATTAAAAAGTGATAAATCAAAATTGCCAAATTTAAGGCCATTAAAATTGTTAAATTTAGTTTTCGCTGTTTTATTTTAAAATAATTTTAAAATAATAATTATATGTTTGTTCAATGGTAGGCTTTAACGTATCTGGGCATATAATCAAATATCTTTGTCTCAATCCTGAAGTCCCACGCGGATTTCCATCAGCGTAGGGCGCGAAACCTCAATTCTGAGATTGATGCAGATCAGAAGAAAAAAGTTTTGTTGGTGTGTGAACAAGCTTCGGCAGACAAAGTTCTGGTAAGGCTGTGTTTTTCCTTGGTTAAATTACGATTTAGTTATTCTTCCTAAAAATAAAAAGAAACGTTATGGTTTCGGCAGTTTGCGTAAATATTGATGGCTGCAGAGTGGTCTACAGGCTACAAGCTGTTTCCGGACAGTTTTTTTTTTTTTTTTGCTTTAATGCATGAGTCTCAACTTTGTACGCTATGTTTGATGCTGACGTCATATTCAGCGGTCATTTGACAACCGGGTAGTCAACTGGCTTATGTCCAGTTAACCATCAGCGTGGTCATGGGCAAATGCAAGTTTTCTGACAGCTGGGTGAAAGACCCTGCGTTTAAGGACTGGCTCA
>JBBPCW010283028.1:0-10848 GCA_037974425.1 Phenacogrammus interruptus
TTTGAAATTCAATTAAATAAAGCTTGAAACATTGGGGTGTTCTAAAACTTTTGACCGGTAGTGTATATATATATACATATAGTGCATGAGTATGCATGAGTATGCATGAGTATGCGTGTGTGCATCTGTGTTTGGTCTGTGTCATGTATAACCAAACCGGAAATGAAAACTCATTTTGACTCAAATTATACCCTGCAATCTCCTCTCAAGTCTTTGTATATGCTCAACACTTTAGAACAGGATTTCAAACTCAGAAAGTAATCACTAATTGACATGCAATATTTTATGTAAAGGGATTTGCAAACAATAAATAATAAAAATATTGTAGGGCTTTAATGGTAAGCATTCCCTCATACAAGTGGTTTTCCCACAAGCAGTCATTAATAGCACAGAGAGGGAGCTATATTTTGGCAGCCCAGTGTTTTCATTTTGCTATAAATGAGCTACTAGGGTTATGCTCTCCTACACTCTCAAAGAAAAGATGACTAGTAATCTATATAACAGACAGATTCACTGATCAGCAATACCATTTAAGCCTCCTGCCTAATACTGTGTAGGTCCCCTTTGTACGGCCAAAACAGCTCTGACCCAATGAGGCATGGATGTCACAAAACACCTCAATGTGTGACGTGGAAAAGTATTGGGACACACCTGTTTTTTTCCACTTATTTCCAGTCTTAATGTTTCAGCATAACATGATTTTGGACAACCCTATTCTTCAATAGAAACAGTTTGGGGAAGAATCTTTTCTATTCCAGCATGACTGTACTCCAGTGCACAAACAAACGCCACATGGTTGGATGACTTCAATGTGGAAGAACTCGACTGGCCCCGCCCATCAAACTCATCCAACCCCATTTGGAATGAACTGGAACAGAGATTGCAAACCAGTTCTTCCTGTCCAGTGTCAGTGCCTGGTCTCATAAATGCTCTATGGAATGAATGGGTGCACATTCCCACAGAAACTACAAAATCTTGTGCAAAGCCTTTCAAAAGAGTGGAAGCTGTTATGGCTGCAAAGAGCAGACCAACACCATATTAAAGTCGATGTGCTTAAATACACAGTTCCTGTTGGCATAAAGGTCAGGGGTCTCAATACTTTTGTATCGTCACTAAGACATTAGCAGCAGATCCTTAAAGTCCTGTAAGTTGTGAGGTGTAGCCTTCATGGATCAGACTAGTTCGTTTAGTACACCCCACAAATGCAGGAATTCAGAAGCTAAGTCAGTGTCTTACGTTCTTTGTCATGTTCCTCAAACCATTTCTGATTGTTGCCCTGATGCACTGTGTATTCTAGCATAGACAGTGTTCATAGACAGCAAACCATGTTTCAGCTATTTTTGCTACAGTAGTTTTTCTGTGTAATCAGTTCAGGGGGCTTCCCTTCACTCTACAGTTGCATAAATGAGGCCTGGCTGCCCAGGACCCCGTCACCTGATCACCAGCTGTCGTTCCCTGGACCACTTTGGGTAACACCAAACCACATTAGGATGAAATATCTCACAGGTCCTGCTGTTGTACAGATGTTCTGACCCACTTGTCTAGTTCCCAGAATTTGACCCAGATCTTCATGCTTGCCCATTTCCCCTGTGTAATGTGTCGCAGGCATTGACAGGTGATATTGAGATTCAATTTCTGCCCCCATAGCTGCCCAGGTCAACAGGAAGTGTTTTTACTGTCAAGTGGATAAGCCTAGAAGCAAGAACCACTCAGCAAAAAGAACTTTTTCAGCATGATGATGCTCCTATGCACCTTGGCATACACTCTAAACCACCAGGCCCCTTGGCAGTAAAGCATTCAGTTCTGTACTGTTTTCTTTTTCTCATCTGACTGTACATGACAACTACTACACCATTGCTTTTGTATTATCCATTTGAGTGGATATGTATGAATGTAATATTTAACAAATACGTTTTGTGTTATAAGAGTCAATGCAAACTGACACTTGGCGATGCACTGCACTGTAGAGAAAGAGGACATTCTATGGTAAGTATATACAGTAAACACCTAGAATGGTCTTTGACTCACAGGCTTACTGACAAAATGAGCACTCTTCAACAGAGTGCTACTAGCTGTAGGTTTGGACACACTGGCATATCATAGAAAGTGCTTGGTTTTCAACGTAAGAATTAAAAATGTTGCAGTTTCTAATGGTGAGAGTTTGACTGGTGATCTCTTCCTCTAGACACACATGGAGAGGAAATCATTAATGGTACAAAAGCCAAGAAGGACTTTCTGCAGTACATGGCATCAGTGCAGGTCAATGGGAAACACACATGTGGAGGATTCCTCATAGACTCCAGATACATCCTCACTGCTGCACACTGTGGTGAGAGATATGAGTAAAATTCTCACAGTAGGCAAGAGTCATTATAAGCATCAGTCAGCCTGACGGAAACCGAAACCTATGGGCTAGATTTGAGCGACATTCGAGAGAAACCACACTAAAAGCATACCGTCACCACATGCAGCACTTATGTAACCTTAAAGAGTGACAGAAGCCCTAGTACACAATGACAATTAATTTCTTATTAAGGAACACACTGTTCCAATCTGATTAACTGATACATTAACAACTGGATTCTTTTCCATGTGAACTTATATACGTATATTGCAGAAATGTGTGCATGTGCGAAATGACTCCATACTTTTGGTTTGACTGGCCTTCTGTAAACATCCTCCGTACATTTCAAAGCAAAAGTGGAGACATCTTATTTTATTATGCTTCTAAACTGTGAAACTCAATTCCGTATTGTATTCTGCAGTCTGTTTTTTTTTTAAATAAAAATCATAAAATCTTGAGTTTAGCTTTTAAATAGTCTTCTATTTTTTGTATCTATCATTTAATTTCATTTATTGTCTAGAATTATTTGAACATTTGCTGTTAACATTATTTTCATTCATAATTGTTACCTAAATGTGTCACTTGTATTTATAGCTGCTACTTGTATGAAAATGCTTCATGAATAAAGCTCATCATTATTAGATTTCTGATGTGTACCCTTTTTCTTCTATATATTTTTCTTGCAGAATCATGTTTGTACACTGTTTTAAACTCTGCTGCTCTTACTTCATTACTAAGTTTCGGTTGTAAACAACAGGGTTTCATTTTTTTTCAATTTTTTGTCCTGTGATATTTTGGGTGCTGCATGAAACTGAAAAAGAAAAACAATGACCAAAAAAATCCAAAATCTTGTGGAATTCCTTTCAAGAAGAGTCAAAGTTGTTAAAGCTGCAAAGAGTGGACCATTGTAAAGTTGATATAACTAAATGCCAAGTTCCTGTTGGCATAATGATCAGACGTCCCAATACTTTTGTTCATATAGTGTACCAAGACCAAGACATTAGCAGCAGATCCTTTAAGTTCTGTAAGTTGTGAGGTGTGGAGCAGTTTGTTTAGTACACCCCACAAATGCAGGAATTCAGAGGCTAAGTCAACGCCTCATAGACAGTAAACCATGTTTCAGGAATTTTTGCTACAGTAGTTTTTCTGTGTAATCAGTTCAGGGGGCTTCCCTTCGCTCTACAGTTGCATAAATGAGGCCTGGCTGCCCAGGACCCCGTCACCTGATCACCAGCTGTCGTTCCCTGGACCAATTTTGGTAAACACAAACCACATGAGGATGAAATATCTCACAGGTCCTGCTGTTGTACAGATGTTCTGACCCACTTGTCTAGTTCCCAGAATTTGACCCAGATCTTCACACTTGTCCATTTTTCCCTGTTTAATGTGTCCCAGGCATTGACAGGTGATATTGCAATTAAATGTCTGTACTTTAATGTTTTAATGTGGTGGCTTAGGGGGTAAGATACTTGCCTCTGGACCAAGAGGTCATAGCACCACTGGATTACTGAGCAAGACCCTTAACCCCAAGTTGCTCCAGGGAGACTGTCCCCTGTAGGTAGGGAATGGAAGTTGCTTTGGATAAAAGCATCTGCTAAATGCCATAAATGTAAATGTAATGCAAACTGATATTTGACCAACAGCACTGCTCTCTAAGTGCAGAAAAAGTAGGTACATCATTGCTCTAGATGACAAAGCCACAATGAGGAAGTCCTACAATGAGTATATAAGTACCTAGAATGGTCTTTGACTCAGGCTTACTGACAGGATGAATACACCTCACAGAGTGCTGCTAGCTGCACTTTTGGCCACACTGGCATATAATGGTAAGTGCTTGGTTTTTAGCCTAAGAATGAAAAATGTTTCAGTTTCTGATGATGATAATTTGACTGGTAATTTCTTCCTTTAGCCACACATGGAGAGAAAATCATTAATGGTACAAAAGCCAAGAAGAACTCTCTGCAGTACATGGCATCAGTGCAGGTCAATGGGAAACACACATGTGGAGGATTCCTCATAGACTCCAGATACATCCTCACTGCTGCACACTGTGATACGGGGTAGGGTACAGACACTCTGTGTATGAGAAAAAGCAGCATTATTCTTTTTATTAGTGCTAATGAAGTGTCACTTTTATGAAAGGAACAACGTGAGCGTGGTCCTTGGCACTCACAGCATATCTGAAGATCATCTGGACAGATATGCTGTGGAAGATATTCATAAACCCTCATCGTACAAAAATGCCAAAAAGGGAGATGACATCATGCTTCTGAAGGTATTGCTTAAAAATGTCTACAATGTTTAAAATAATAATTGATATGAGGAGAGGATGTGCTGGACAAACTAGACCGATCCATGAAAACAGGTTAATGTACAGGTTAAAGATACACCTGGTTAAACTCACTGTTTGACTGCTGGGTATATTTGAGTGGGGGTTTGGCAAAATTAGAATATAGAACTGACCCAATAGTAAGTATAAAAGATAATACTGACCAGAGAATGTCTCTTTTCTACCCCTCCCACTCCCCCCACCCAAAAAACAAGCTTTCCAGGAAAGTTAAAATGAGTAAATTCATAAAACCTATCAAAATCCCAAGCAACGACAAACCAGTCAAGCCCAACACCAAGTGCCAGGTTGCAGGATGGGGAAAGACTGAGAAACAAAACACAGTAAGCGACCTTCTGGTGGCCGACGTGTCAATCATAAGTCTTAAAGACTGCCAGGCCGAGTGGAGCGCTGTGAACTTTAAACTCCCAAACAGCGTGCTGTGTGCAGGTGGTTACGGGACCAAAAGTGGTGCCTGCCAGGTAAGAAATCTCATATTTAATCTCATATTTCCTAAGTAGTAAGTTCAAGATGTCACCTATGGTTAATACTTAATGTGTGATTCTTGCAGGGTGATTCTGGTGGACCCTTGGTGTGTAAGGGTGAAGCAGTGGGCATCGTCTCTTTCAATCTGAACCAAAATTGCAATTATCCAAATGTACCCAATGTCTACACTCAGATTTCAAAATACAGAGCCTGGATTAAGAAAATGATCAAGAAACGTGCTTAAGCTTTTCTTCTCCTTCTGCTTTAGGTGTTGCTTAACCTGATTGAATGTGATTGTTGGATATGAGCTTTTTTCATGATGAGTAAAGTGTGGTAGAAAATGTTTAGGGTCATCTCTGATTAAAATTCCCACAATAGGCAAAAGACATTTTAAGCATCAAGCAGCCATCACCACATGCAGCAATTCTGTAACTTTCAAGAATAGCAGAATCTCTAGTACACAGTGACAATTCATTTCTTATTGAAGAACACACTGATCCAATCTGATGTGTTAACAACTGAATTCTTTTCTATGTGAACTTCTATACATTGTGATGGAAATATGTGCATGTGCGAGATGACTGTTCTTTTGGTTTGACTGACCTTCTCTAAACATCCTCTGTACATTTCAAAACAAAATTCTTATGTTATTATGCTTCTTAACTGTGAAACCCAATTCCACACTTTATTCTGCAGTCTATACTTTTAATAAAATATATCTATCATTTTTTTTTGTTGTCTCAATTTATTTGAACATTTGCTGTTTTTCAAAATGTATTACTTGTCTTTAAATCAAATTAAGCTGTTACATGTATGAAACCACTTCATAAATAAAGTTTAGTATTTTTCTGATGTGAACATTTATTTTCTTCTAGACAAAATACAAATCTTTTACAATTGTTTTCTTGCGGAATCATGTTTGTACAGATTTAAACTCTACTGCAGTACCGCACTTATTTCCTTAAGTTTTGTTTGGAAACAACAGGTTTTCATTTCAGCCCAACAGAAAATATTCCAATAATTATTTTCTGCGATATCTGGGCAGAGAAGCAAGTGAACTCTGTTGATTTAGCCTCCAGGCTCTGAATTTAGGGCCGAATGTGTCCAATTAACCCCCAACATTAATATAAAATGACCACAAATTAACCAATCACATTTTGAGTCCTTCTGGAAGCTTTAGATGTATCAGTGCCTTTAAATAAAATTGAAGAAGTCTATCAGATGGCAGTGGGTTACTATCAGATGGTACCCAGTGGTAGCTCAATGACAGGACTCTTTACTTCTCTTTGTGTGTGTGTGTGTGTGTGTGTGTTTTAGCATAGCCATCTCTAAATCTTTAAAGACTGTCCAGTACGTAATTTCCATCCAGTCCACCAATCGTTTTTGGCCCTCCAAGACAAATGTTCAGGCAAACTTAATGAGTGCTTTAGGTTTACAGACTAACACAAATGACAGTCACCGAATATAGCCATGATTTATTTTGAACCAGCAGCATGCCACCATGAAAGCTGATAAAGAACCAGGGGGGAAAATACTACAAACAATACATAAATAGATCAATAATAAACCTTTGCAGTTCTTTAACCTCTGTGTATTTATTTTACTGAACAGCAAACACCGTTAGAATGGGCATCTTTTTAAAATTGAACACAAGGGCAGAATCCAAGCCAAAATAAATGCAAACCATTTGAGCTGCCTGCAAGTTGATCTGTCTTCAGTCTTTCTGTTGAATGTAGCTTTCAGGTACATATAGGAGAGCATGGCCACACAAAGCAAACAGTGCAAAAAAACCTAGTTGTGGTGAACTAAACTGCATGAAACAAGTTCATTTGGTCAAGTCCTTCAGATACTGCAGGCCTTGGCTTGTGTAGTCACACACTGCAGTTGGAGCGACTGACAGAGCCCCGATAGACTTCTGCACTCCTGTAGGGGAACAAAATGATGTTTTTTTTTTTTTTTTTCTTCATACAGGACATATTTCACTATTCAGAAATAACACACACTTGGTCCCCTTATGCATTGTTCACTAGATGGTTCTTTAAAGAGTCATTTGTGTAAATAAGATGTCTGGGTGTGAAGTACTCAAGAGCTTCAATAATGTAAAGGTAATTACCAAATAAAGCCCATGTAACCATATGAAATGTTTATTAGTTCTGCTGGACTTTCAGCAGCACTTGATTTTGATCGACTGGATCTTTATTGGTTGAAGGAATATTCTGGGTCGGACTGAACCCTAAAATCTCCAGCAGCTGCCATTTAATTTATGGCATGTCTATGTAACTGCTGAACTATAAGCCTTAGTTGGGAAATCTTACGGGGTTAATATACATATTTATATCAAAATATAATCAGACTGTTCTGATTCTATAAGGCTATGGCGCGGCCACGTCCAGACGCCTTCCTGACCGCTCCGCACAGACTGTGCTCTTTTTTAGTATCTTGAATCTTGATTCCCAATCAAAAACCAAAATGACTCACTTTGAAATTCTGTTTTTCTTTTGAAATTCTGTGTTGCACACTCCGCACTATTAGCTTATATGTATTTGTATTACTAATAAAATTAATCATCCCTTATAGGGTAGTAATTATGCTGCGATTTCATATGGATTACCTGAATTCCATGCATCGACTGGGGAGAACTCAATTTTGGGTGCTGCAGGAAGCTGAAAAAGAAAAACAATGAACCCTAAATTCATAGAAAATGCCTTTTTCATATTCTTTCTTTAAAAGTACATCTTTAATGAGAATTAAGAATTAAACATTTTCTTTGATCTGTAGTACCCATAAAGCCCCACATGCCATTGAGACAAACTGTCAAAAAAAAAAAAGAAAGACGCAAAATCTTTGAGCATTTAAGACTGAAATTAACTTCATGCATGCTTTCTAACAGCCGGACTGGCAGTACCGGTTTACCAAAATTATTGTAAGTGGACTTTACTTCAAAGCCGAAGTACTTTGTCCATTCTTCCACAGCGGGGGGAACAGCCGATTTAGCTTTGCTCAAAGCTACAGAGCCCTCGTCACTGCCCCCAAGAAGTCCTGAGTCATATGCCACATAGACAGCTCCTCCAGCGATGCCCACTTTAGTGGCAAGCCTGCAGGTTAAACATAAGCATGTGATTGTTGAAACCTATATTCATCAGTGCTTAAAAAAAAAAACATTTATATTGTTAGTGTGCTACAAGCCAACAGTTTCAAGGGCCTATCCCATAATTTATTCTTGTATTTTCCCCCTCATTGTTCTCTTATGATAGCTGTGTGCTTTTATATAAGAACAGCTATAATTCATTTTTGCATGACTATTTTACAACCTATCTTTAACTCTCAGAGTTAAACAGGCTGTTTCTGTTGTTATGCCATTAAGACTGATATATGCAAACTATCTGTAGTCATATTGGCTGTCTTGTGCTCAATTAAAACATATAACCTAAATTTTGGTGTTAGTCGAAACACACCATAACCACTAAAGTCACTTACCAAGCCCAACACAGTTGTAAAATCTTGAAAACACAACTAATCCACAGAAAAATGCAACCAAACTAGTTCACCCACATAGTCCATAAGTACGATGCTAACGGCATAAGTCGAGAGGGAGTGGGAGTGAAGGTTAAGTTTCCTGGACAAGGATTAAGTCTACATTTACATTTACGGCATTTATCAGACGCTTTTATCCAAAGCAACTTCTATTCCCTAACTACAGGGGACAGTCTGCCTGGAGCAACTTGGGGTTAAGGGTCTTGCTCAGGGACCCAGTGGTGGTTGTGCTGAAGGTAGGATTCGAACCCAGGACCTCTTGGTCTGGAGGCAAGTATCCTACACACCACACCCCCCAAGTCTAGTCCTGGATTATGTAGTGCTGTGATTAGAGATTTTCCATTGAAGAGGAACTGGTAGTCCAAGACTAAGCTTACTCCCTGTCTGGAAAACCAACCCTAAACGTTGTTAAGACTGTTGTAACCCGAGGACACCCGGTATAAACATTTGCAGTTTCATGCAAGTTTGAAAGCACATAAAGGAAACTGATGTAAGCTAGATGCCAAGAACGAAATTTTGTTTTGGGGGACATAAATACATGCATGTATTACAGTCTTTGAGACATGTTTGCACTATATGAATGACAGTAAATGCAGGTCCCTCTGTCCAAAACTAATTTTATTCTACTCTCGAATGTACAGTAATATGTTTACTTTATCTCAATGTCCCCATACACTCCACTACCCTGAGGACATTTGGTCTCCACATACAGAGGACATTATCAAATCAACATTGTGGGCATAGTCCGGAGTTGATAAACAATGTGAACAAAAGTCTTGGGACACAACCTAATTACTGAACTCAGATGATTCCTGAAAAGGGGCATTTTGGACATGCTTCCAACTTTGTGGGCAGTTTGCGGAAGATCATTTTGTATTCCAGCATGACTGTGGGATGAACTTCGGGAGCCATGCCTTCTCATTTAACATCAGTGTCTGACTTTATAAATGCTCTCCACAATTAATGGACACAAACATGTTGCGAAAGCCTTCCAAGAAGCGTGGAAACTGTTATAGCTGCAAAGTGGGAACCAATGTATTTGAATACAGTGTCATTAAAGTCTGTTGGTGTAATGGTCAGGCGTTCCAATAATCTTATTCATCATAGTGTATACTATACACTATATTATGAGGCAGCGGTGTCCTTTAGATAAACGGGCCCTTCATCTCACTGCTGCCCTGCCAGACACTTAGCCATTAGCCTAGCTTAGCTTACGTTCTACCGATATTTAATATAAAACAGTTGGCTTAATCCATTAAAACTAACTAAATGTTGTTATTTTTCCATTCATCTTAATTCTGACGGACTGTGGCTCGTTTTTGTGACAGAAGCTGGAGTTTTGTCTTGTTCTCAAGGTATGCTGCTGCTGCTGCTGCTGCTGCTGCAGGTCATTACAGCAGAAACTTACTTCAGTACGGGCAAAATCCGGGCTGCCATGGAGTCCAGCTGAGCCCAACACACTCCAAAACTGTGATTCTTCACCTCACAATGGTCCAAATAAAGAAGAACCCGACCGCAGGCTGTTATCTTCCAAACATTAGCCGTTAGCCAGCTTGACAGCTAACAACACCCACAAGGACAGGAGACTGTCCTCCTCTTAGAGTGAATAAAGTTTAGTGGGAACATTTGAAGTGAGATGTGTTATCGATCCGTTTCTACATGTTCCTCGATAGCGTCTGTTTTCATGCATGTTCTTTTTTCGTTTATTTATGAGGAGATCTGTGTTGAAACATTTCTGATCAATCTAGAAAAGTAACTTGTTATTAAAAGAACATTCCAGCAGTTCAGTCTAATTTTCTATTTGGGCAGCTGGTGGTCTAGTGGTTAGGGAATTGCCACTGTGATCAGTTGGTTGTGGGTATGAATCCCAGGACTACCAGGGGCTCTTGAGCAAGGTAGCGTGCCCACGCACTGCTCCCCGGGTTCAATCCATCAGCTTCAATTGGTGTATGGGTTTAAATGCAGAGAACACGTTAACACTGTTTGTGTGTCACAAAGGTTCACATTTTATATGTTTTACATTTCAAGTCATTACACTTTAAATATATTTATTTATATTATTTGACATTAAATATATTGTGGCGGGCAGGAGAAAGCAGGGGCTGTGAGTGTGGGTGAGTGTGGTTGTTAAGGGGTTAATGGGGTGTGTGTGTGTGTG
>JBBPCW010283038.1:0-10847 GCA_037974425.1 Phenacogrammus interruptus
TGTGTGTGTGTGTGTGTGTGTGTGTGTGTGTGTGTGTGTGTGTGTGTGTGTGTGTGTGTGTGTGTGTGCATGCGTGCCTGTGTTCCAGAGCATGAATGGCAGCAGCTGTGTGTGGGATACCAAGGGCTGAAGCTAAAGCACGGATCCAGAAATCTTAATGATGCCTGCAGTGTGTGTTGATTGAACAATGTGTCCTTAGGAAGAATTAGGGGTCTGTTTTATTACACCTGTTGTATCCAATCATGTGGTAGATAAATCAGGAACTGCAGTTTTAGCCATTAAGCTCCCTTTGCAGCAATTTAGCTTCCTACAAACCTTACAGTGTAAAGCTTTAAATTCCTTATTCAAGCTGTTGTTTCTTAAAATAACAGACCTGACAATGAATTTTAGCCAGATGTTTTCCTTTTTTTTGTTCGTTTTGGAAGTCTTGACATGTATAGTCAACTCACCTTATGGATTTGACAGACAGATATAAAAATAAACTAACATTAAAGTAATAAGCCTTGCAAGGCTGCATGTTGTAGAGATATTCTCGTGCCTGATGTGAAGTACACCAAACAATTAAATATCAACATCAACAACAACAACATTAATAATAATAATAATAATAATAATAATAATAATAATAATAATTATTATTATTATTATTATTATTATTATTATTATTATTATTATAAAACTTGCTAGTTTTCTCCAAGTGTTATCATTTAAATTTAATTCCGAATTCAGCTGGGTGAATCAAATATATTTTACCAGTGATTTAAGCTCAGCTAAGCAGACTTTAGAACTGTGACATTTTCGAGTATAACACTGACACACCACACTCATACTCAAACAGTCCTCAAAAACAATAATACCTTAAGTGTTTTTAGTCGTCAGGGTAACAGAACAGACATGCTTGCATTTTAATTTCAGTGTTTGAGGTCACACTGACGCACATCTGATACATCTGTCTTTTCTACGGTGCATGCTTTTATGTTTTAAAGCCGCTATGAAACCGTTTAAAAAAGATGCAATAAGAGCTGATGGGATTTTAATGCCGATTAATCAAATACAGTGTGGATTGGATACATGGCGATGCTCGTAGGATCCCAATGCATTTTCATATTTGGGATGACTCATGAACTTTACTCAGTTTGAAGGGGGTTTGTTAAAAACTGCATTAAAGATGTATTTAAATGGCTATGTTTATGTTCATGATGTGTAGTCTTTATTTTGTAGTATTGGTTGCTGTATTTTAAATGGTCAAAATTAATATTGAAATTTGAAAACGTCTACTTAAAAAGACCCCCCCAGGAAAATATAATGACATTTATTTGAAATATGCATCTACTTACATATAATTATGTGGACAGACCTGCATTGTTTTATGTGGGCAGTTTTTGCTAACAGCATAAAACTAATGAAAAAAGTGAATGTACCATAGCAGTCTCTCTGAAAGTGTCATACAGGGTCAGAAATAATGAAGATTTAAGCTGCAATTTGGTTTTTAGTTTAATTACACTTGCAGGTTCAGGGCAAAAGTAAATAATCAACTTTAAACATAAAAAACATATTTTTTGATTGACTACATTTGTTAATTGTAAAGGGAAAATGTTGCATTGTATATACAAATGTGACACTAAACTCTCACTGTAGCTTCTTTTTCACAGTAGTCATATATAAGTGACATTTCGCAGGAGGTGCCTCAAGTCAATCATGAATTTAATTTTTTGAAATTCTGTTTTAAAAATTGATAGTTTGAGTGGGCTATACTAACAAATATCGGAGAAGTCCGTTTCCATCACTACGAAACCAAACCCCTTAACTGGCTTAATTTTTACCTTAATTTCCAGGAAATTAAGGAAAATTAAGGGGAAAAGTGCACAGATTAAAGGGTTATACTGAATTTTCCCCATACTTTTTCAAATTTGCCTCTGAAATAATAGAACCTCCTGAATTAATGCCTTGTGTTTAAGATTGAGGAGTTTTACACTCACTCCTTAAATCCATTTTTAAAGTCAAATTTAATGGATCGGTTCATAAATGAATGGCCACTTCATTCAAACTAAAGGGTTTGGTGTATTTTCAGGGCTAAATTAAGGGAGGCTTCAGCACATTTTAAGTACACTGTGTTTCGTAGTGCATTAAGCAGCTGAAATGGCCACAATGAGGCCTGCAGAAAGGGATTAACGGGTACATTTACAAACATGGGTTTATTCTTGGCTGGATAACATTGTTTGAAATTGGCAGCACCCTGTGAAAATGCAAATGGGAGAATGTGTGAATCAACAGAAGTGACAGACACTGTGTGTGCACATTGTGAGTGCATCCTGGTGTATATGTGTCACATATCAGTGTGCATGGTGGTGCCAAAGCCTCCAAACAGCTTTCAGAATCTGTCTAAGGGTTTATTTTCTGGTGGAAATGTGTTTCAATATAGACCTTTTGCTTGAGAAGCAAATATACTGAAGCAAGGGGTTTCGCTAACAGGTGACACGGTCTACAAATCAAAGAAAGGTCTCCACAAATAAGCTAAAGAGCGGGACGTTCTCAGGTCTGTGAACATGCACCCTGAGGCAGCTGTCAAATAAATACGTATCCACGACGAATACATGAATACTAACCAGGTAAACAAACAAATAGGTGCTCTGAGTGGGATTTTTGGTGTAAACCGTATGTCACACATACTGTTTAGAGCAACAGAGAGAGATAGGGACAGAGAAAAGCCATATATGTTATTCACACTGCTCCATATTTGCCGAAGCAGAAGCAGTAATTGTGTATGCAGGCTTTAAGTCAACATTGTTCAGTCACTTGTACAAAAACACATTCACTATACGGACAAAAATATTGGAACATGCCTGGAACAGGATTTGGGCTAGGTCCTTTACTTCCAGTGAAGGTAAGTCTTAATACTTGAGCATACAAAAACATTTTGGACAACGCCATGCCTCCAACTTTGTGGACACAGTTTGAGAACTTCATCTCAGCATGACACAAAGCAAGCTCCATAAAGACTGGGATGGATGAGTTTGGTGTGGAAGAACTTGACTGACCCACACAGAGCCCTGACCTCAACCCCATCCAACACCTTTGGGATGAACTTGACCAGAGACTGCAAGCCAGACCTTCTCATCCTACATCAGTGGCTAACTTCATAAATGCTCTACAGAATGAATGGACACAAATTCCCACAGAAACTCCAAAATCTTGTGGAAAGCCTTCCAAGAAGAGTGGAAACTGTTATAGCCGCAAAGGGGGCGACCAACTCCATATTAAAGTATTTAAATGCAGTCATGGTCTGTTTGTGTAATGATCAGGTGTCCCAATATTTTTGTCCACATAGTATAGGTACATATGCTGCGCAAAAAACATGTATTGCCATTTACACAACTCAAAAGAAATGCTCCAAATTTTGTTTTATACAATCTTACATTAGAAGTATAGAATGTTTATGCCTTCCACTGTCACCATTTTGAATACATATATATCCAAAATATCTGTGTCTGCACTCAATAAAACAATCAATGACAGATTAGAGGCTCAGTTGCACATTGTGCCCCTAAACTGTGGCAGCAATCAGCTAACAGTATTTTGTGCAGCCAAAGGGTTTACATTAAAAGCCTGATGTGGCCACAATGTTCTCTAGTGCAAATGCTGGAGTCAGTACATCATGCCTATTTTGACAGAAAGAACAATCTGGATCTCCTTTTTGTCTTTAAGGTTAAGCCTGTTTTCTGGCTTCTCCTAGAATGTTTACATTCAAAGTCAATTTTAATATGATATGCCTTTCTGCATAATGAAACCAGATTAGAAATAGAGCCCTGCGTAATGAGGCCATAGTGATGGTTTTAAGTCAGGGCAGATAAGGGGCACAAACAAAGGAGTTCAATTGGAATATGATTGTGCTTTAATACAGTTAAGCTTCATGTATATAAGTAAGAGGCTAATGGGTAAGTTAAGCAGCGCAGCAGAGAGCTCAGTAGTGTGTTGGTGTATAGGAGTGAATTATTTACCATGTCTAAAGTCTGCTGAGTACAGCACTACACAGACTACAGGCAGCCAGGGTGCAGGATGGTGAGTGTGTAGCGTGACAGAGCGGGGGCTGTATGTATGATACCCTGCCTCTGTTAGAGTGTGTGAGAGAATGCAGTGGGCAGAGAGCACACGAGAGAGACAGAGAGCAAGAAAGCGAAAGAGAGGGAGTGGCAGGCACATACAATAAATCATTAGTATTGATCCCTGCAAGGAACAAGCAAAAACATTGCCTTTGCTATGTGTCGCTGTGAGAAAATGCTGTTTTACCAGCTACACTATTTCTTTGGCCATTTGGCCTCTAACACTGAACAAAGCTAAAACAGCAGGAACAGATGTACTGAATTTTTGAGTAAACAACCCTTTGAGCACCAGTTTGTGGACAGTTTTAGTAGTACCGGGCCTCAAGAGCAATAAATAAAACAAGAATAAACAGGAGATAAAAGAACAATTTGAGCCAAGGAGATAATTATGTGACATAACAGGCTAAATGTGGGTGGGAACTAGTCAGAATCACCTGGGCGTGATATTTATAAACCAGTTTAATACCTTGTGAAGGTGGGGCTCAAAGTAGGGGTGCATGGTCCTCTCATCTATGATGTACAATGACAAAAAGTCTGCACACAATGCTCCTAACCCTAACCCCTGAAAATACAAACTCCTTCTTTTGAATTAAGTGGCCATTCATTTGTGAAACCTACCCCTTCATTTTACTTTAAGTGTGAAATCCCTTCATCTTAAATTTAAGACATTAATTCAGGAAGTTCTATCATTAAAAAGGGCAAATTTTAAAAAGTAGGGAGAAAATTCAGTAGTTTTATCCCTAAATCTGCTTTTGTCTGTGTACTTTTCCCCTTAATTCTCCTCAGTTTCCTGTATGGGAAATTAAGGTCCAAATTTTATGGGGTAAAATTAAGACGTTTTGTTTTGTAGTGACAGTCAACCCATGGATGTGACATGGCTGAAATGTTCCTCAAACAAACTCCAGCTAATTTCTGAGTCATTAGAATTCTAATGGCAAATTTTGCATTCAAACGAACTTCAGAACATTAACCCCTCTCAGCAGCCCTCCTAGTGGTCATTTCACCGGCAGAAAGGAAACTCTCTTTATATTTTTTGTTAAAATAACAAAATAAAGCAGTTACACTACCATTTAATTCAAATTGAAAAATCTGAGCATGGACTTCCAAAACAATCAGAAATTGCATTTTATGTGAATAGGAGTCATCCAGTATCTAGTCTTGCGAAGCCAGACCTTCAGCCGTCAGGAATGGAATTCATAGCAGCTTTCTTTGGCCAATCACAGTTCGTTTCGTTCAGCGTCACGTTTCGGGGCGTGGAAATGTCCCCGCAACAACAGACTGGTGTGCAACAAGTCAGTCAGCATAGAAAATCAAAGAAGGAGAAGAAAACCAGCAGTAAGTCATTGATCTGTTCGTGCACATATAACAACAATGGCGTCTGCATTACCACATCTGATCAAAACACTGAGTAAATCAGTAGATCACACGTCTGCGATCACATGCCTGCGCCTTGTTTCCCGGCGGACCGAAAATAAACGCGACACTCGGGTCTCCCAGAAATCCAATAAAATTCAACCAATCAGATGACGACTTCGAGATTCCTGAAGTGTTTCCAGTTAAATGTACCATATGCATCAGGCGTTTAGCCAACGTTCTGTGGGCGTGACGTCTGAGACTGAGACTATCCAGTATCTGGACTGCTGGAGCTTATCCTAGCAGTCATGAGATAAAAGGCAGAGAAACACCAGTCCATCTCAGAACAGTCACACAGAGAAACACTCACACACACCTACGGGCAATGTAGCATATCCAAATCACCTGACACGCCTGCCGTAGGACTGTGGGAGGAAACCCACATGTAGAACATTCAATCTCCACACAAAAAGGTCCCTCGAATCTTGCTGTGAGGCAACAGGCCTACAAACCTGAAGTCATTATCATATTACTTAAGAGAAAGAAAATATTGTTTTCCCTCAGTCTGCCTTTAAAATATGCGGACACTCCCAACTCTAAAACACCTTCTGTTCTATTATTCTCACTGCGCACCAGAAATAATAATGACCAATAAAATCATGCACCATCTTCTTTTCCCATCACCTCCCAGCAATTATCAAGCAAAACCTCAGCTAGTCCTCCCTGATACCACAATTCACAAAGGTTTCTGATTTCACACTGACTTTAAAGGAATGGGAAAAAAATTGGCAAAAAGGCAAAAGCCCCCTTTGAAGTGCATGTGGTGGTTTGAATAAAGAAGTGCTTCACGTGACTTAAGGAAGCACATGCTAGTGTGACATGACCATGAACTCAGGAGAAAATAACCTTTAAAAAATGGACAAAAGTGCCCTGCAGTGCACTTGCAGCACAAGCCTGGTGTTTTTTCTTTACATTCAGTTTGATTGAAGTGTGAATGCTGTTTATATGATGCTTTAGTGTAAGAGGGAATTGTGTAGATCAGATTTTTTATTTTTTCATGAATATCCAATCAGCAACTGCTACAACCAAAGTTTCAGGCAATGTTATGGAAAAGGGCAAAAATACAAAAAAGACCACTAAAAATATGTCACTATGGAAATGTATTAGAAATGCACAATCTGAACTGGCCAATATGCTTGGAATTGATGCTCTAATAACATAATCAGCGATTACACAAGTTTTTAATTTTGATTTTTGCTGACTGGTGCTGCAGTTGTACCTCATTGTAACTGAAAGCTACCAAAGTGCTGCAGCGTAACTAAGCCTGACTTATTAAAATGCCAGTTGCCTCTTATTTTCGATGTAGCAGTTTGTGTGATTCGTTATTTACAGAACTTATGAATTAAAAATGTCAGTTAGACTTATTAAAAGAGTTCATTTAGCCTACACAGTGTGACCTAATAAAAACTGGGCAAAAAACTGGGCATCAGCCAATAAGGCTATAAAGATTCTGGATCAAAATCACAAAAAAAAAATTCATGTCCAGTACATCCCTACAACTTACCATAGTCCCTGATGTTAAATTCAGCTCCTAAATTGGCCTTTAACCCCTTAAGAGCCTGACACATCAAGCTGAGTGAACCAAGGTGAGCCCCTGAGGTTCACTGTTGCCCATAGATTGTGCAGAGTGTCTGCGGTGAACTGTATCAGAGTCAGGTGTGCAGCACTATACAACAAACAAAGTGTCTTTTTCCAATTAGAATGTCCAGATTTTTAAAACAAACAATATACACTTTATGGACAAAAGTATTGGGACACATCTATTTTTCAGGGTTTGGGCTGGGTCCCTTATCTCCACTGAGGGCAATCTTAATACTTCAGCGTAGTAAGATGTTTTGGACAACACCATGCTTCCAACTTTGTGGACACAGTTTGGGGAAGAACCTTTACTATTCCAGCACGACTGTGTCCCAGTGCACAAGCAAGATCCATAAAGACATGGTTGGATGAGTTTGGTGTGGACAAACTTTACTGACCCACACAGAGACCTGACCTCAACCCCACTGGGATGAACTGAAAGTGAGATTGCGAGCCAGACCTTCTCATGCAACATCATTGCCTGAACTCATAAATGCTCTACAGAGTGAACGGACACAAATTCTCACATTAACACTCCAAAAACATTCAAGAAGAGTGGAAGCTCTTATAGCTGCAAAGGTGGACCAACTCCATATAAAAGTCTATATATTTGAATGCAATGTCATTAAGTCCCTGTCGATGTGATGGTCAGGCATCTCAATAATTTTGTCCATATAGTGTTTTTTGTCTCATAGCCCTAATGAGAAAAGAAATAACATGGATAAAATGTGAATGCTCTATGGATTCTGTGAAAATATCCACCCATTTCATGGACCTTTTCTTTCTTTACTGTAACAACTGTACACTTTTATGTAGCAGCCGGTGATTTACTTTGACACAGACTTCTGAAGCTTGTTAGACATTCAAAGAATATACTCTTTAGTTGTATGCTGCAGTTAGACTCCTGTCAGCCATAGAGAGCTGTGCAATGACCTGTTGTTCAATTTCTCATCTGGTTTAAATCAGTATCAGTAGGTGTTCCAGTACATGCAGTATTATGTTCGGATTATATGCAATAATCTAAGTGCAATGTTCTTACCGGTTGCTAAAACATTATGTGCAGTAGCTTATTATGTGCAATATTTTAATCATGTGAAGTTTTCTTATTGGGTGCTAAATCATTTCATTATGTGCAATATATTATTATGTGCAATAGTCTTAGAATTTGAATATGACTAATTATATTACTTATATTATCAATATTACTTACATACTACTGATCACTATTATATGCAAAAAACACACTCTTGACCAGCATCAGTGTTATTAGTAATTCACATAACTGT
Organism: Phenacogrammus interruptus; assembly: GCA_037974425.1. Lineage (NCBI taxonomy): Eukaryota > Metazoa > Chordata > Actinopteri > Characiformes > Alestidae > Phenacogrammus > Phenacogrammus interruptus. The sequence continues at coordinate 8,378 of JBBPCW010283038.1, forward strand.
AAGTTATCCATTTGTAGTATTAATACACCATTTTTGTATATATAACATATTGCATTTAATACTGAGTTGTTTTTTTCTAAAGATTTTTATTTAGATTTATTTACACTTTATATTTTATGGTATTCTTGTCTCTGTGTGTCTGTGTGGTCGTAACATAAGCAATTTCCTCCGAGATCAATCAAGTTTACATTTTTGATGGCACATTAAGTATGTATTTATTGGCCGTCAGCTCTAGTTTGATGTATCTATACACTAGAATAATGATTCATTAATCACTGTGAATTATTATGAATTTTTTAATACTATAAAGACTAATAGGTAAGTTTTGCAGTAATGAGAAAGTGGAGCTAAAATGTGGACTTGCTGATGTCCTGCTGTTTAGGGGTTTCATTTTGGCTTGGGTTGCTTTAAGAGTACCTCTCCTCCTCCAGCAGGGTCCTTCATGGATGGTGTAGGAGAGCTCTGTGAACTCCACATCCACCGCTGAGCGCCGTGGTAGGTGAGAGAACCTCTGTGCCTCCGTGATGTGGTTTTCCACCTTCTTCAAGTGGGTCAACAGGGCTGCGTCTGGAGGGGCTCCCCCTGCCCGCTTGGTCTCTTCCATGGGGATGGAGACTGTGCCCTGCTCTAACGTTTTCTCAGCCATACCAATGACCTGGAAAACAAGGGGGGCTGTGAGCTTTTAAGGGATAAACATAATTATACATAATAGAAAAGCACAATCTATTGCTTCTGAAAGTATGAATGCAAGCAGTGAGTGATTTCTGAAGCACAGTTAAGAAAAAACAACACTATTATTATAATTTTATTGAACAATTTTCCCAGGTCCCAGCAATGGTTAAACAATGCACCTTTTTTGCAATTGTTAAAAAAAACCTGAGGCAAACTTAGCACTTAGTGGGTAAGCAGTCCAGTATGTGTAAATGTGTTTTTATTGCTCTTGAATGCAATTGTTGACAAGAACTCTGCAGTTGTGCGGGCTGCTCTATCTCATCCCAGCACATTTGTCTTCGTGGAGAGGGGTGTGAATTGTTTCCACATTAGGGGGTTTAACCAAATCATTAGGCTCGATAGCAGGTCAACAAAGAGCCTCAGCATTTTACACACAGTGTACCAGTGTTCAGTGATCACACTGATTCAGTTCATTTATCTTCATTGGCTTTGAAAGAATCAGGTGATTAAGTCCAGTAAACCTTGTGGGCAATGTTAATGAACATATGCTATACATATCTACATATATACACTCAACATCGACGACCAGCAGACGCTGGTGGAATATGGTAAACATTATAAAATAGGTCATTCAGTGGATTCAGTTGTGAGTGGCAGCATCCCAGGTGGGCGGAAACAAAAGTGTGGCAAGTATGCAAGGCTACATGCTAACTCCGAGGGACCTGCCATTCCTTTCTGTATTACCCCAATGTCTGCAACTAATAGGAAATAATTGGACTAACTTCACCTGAAACTTGACAATGCATGAGGAAATGAGGGATTGCTAAAACCCCAAAACAGGTATTTTGTAATCCAGGCTAACACTGGTGTGGCACAGCAGTAAAAAGGTTGATGCTTTATTGCTTTCTAATATGTAAAAGACTTAATGAGATAACGCAGAAGTATATATTAATAAAAATGTAGGCAATCAAACCAAAAAAGCAAAATGGAGGCACATGTAAACAAATCATTCTCTTGTCTTTTCTGATAATTATACAGGAATCACCCAGTCTGATGCATGTCCGTCTTTAAATGCGATCCGGGTATAAACTTTTGTCCCACAACCTTCCGAGTTGCATATCTCGACGGGGAATTTAAATCAAAAGACCTTTACATTTTCAATTCATTAAACTGAGTTTAAAATGAAATTAAAGTGTTCTGAGAGCATGTTTGGGGTCATGTTTAGGGTTTTCACTATAAAAATAGGCTTTTTTTCTTTTACCAAAACACGACACGTTTTTTCACTATACGTGGATAGTCTTGAAAAGTAACTCCCGCGAAAAGTGGGGGATCCACCAGTTTTTGAGGATCAGGAGTTGCGTATTCAGTATCCCACGGATTTTTTTAAAGTACCAAACTTATTGTTTTATGCGGTAATCCCCACAAATAATGTGGAAACTGCAAATATCATCGCCGTTTTTTTGAGAACCGAACTGTATTTCCGCTATCGGTCCAGCGGAAGCCTGCTGCAGTGTGCCTGCTCTGTGTCTTGTCCTCCTATTTTAACACCCCCCCCCCACCCCCACCCCCCCAATTTTCAATTTATCTCAGTTTATTTAGTATTAGTAAGCTGTGCCCTGTCTAAACATAGAGAGTGGAGAGAGTAGAGAGTTATTTCATTGTTTCTTTTGTGTACGAGTCTTTGCATGCTGCTAATGCTAACCACTAATGCTAACAGTGTTTCTCTCTCTTCCTCTCTCTCACACACACACACACACACACACACACACACACACACACACACACACACACACACACA